>PVIJ01013909.1:0-43136 GCA_004024925.1 Scalopus aquaticus
GGAAGGAGCTGGAGGGAGGGAAGGGAAAGGGCACAAAATGGAATAGAAAAGAACACAAGGGACCATGGAGATGGATCACGGGTGAATTGGTGGTGGGCTACCCAAGGGGAATGCAAAATGTAAAAGACATAAATAACAATAAAAATATATTATTAAAAAAAATATATTGGAAGATTATTACATAATAAAGTAAAAATTAATATACCACTTTGGTGAAAGGCTCCTGAAACTACAACTGTCAAAGAGGTGGCTCTATTCCAAGGGAGGTGTCTGCAGCTTGTGAAGCTTAGTGAATAGGGGCAAATGAGGCACACCTACGGAAGGCTGGGAGGGAGGCCCTCTCACCAGGAACCAGCCCTGGAGCTGATTTATCTTCAGGGTGACTCCAGAGGAAGCAGTTTGTTAAAGAAATAGATTAAGCCACTAACAGTCACAACTCATTTGCATTTACCTCCAGGACAACCTCTGTCTCACCCAGATGTTGTACTTGGGCTTCCTTAAGGCAAAAACTGAAACTAGCAGACAAAGGTTAGATCCTGCCTAGGACTCTTCAATATGACCCTGAGTACCTGATTTCAACATTCAGAGCCTATTTTACCTTCTGGAAAATGAAAATACCTACTTCTCCAGTTATTTTTAGGGTTAAATGACTTGGTGATTAGAAAATGCTTAGCAGAGTGTCTTATAAAAGTGCTCAGTTGAAAATCCTGAAATAGCTCTTGCAGATCTACACCCTTCCTCCTCCTTTGTATTGGTTTCCAATGCCTGCCCTTTGGGTCTGTTTGTGTTCCTGCCTCTCTTAAAGTTCCATTCTCATTTGACTTTTCATGAGGCCTTTACTCACCAAAAAAGACACAATGCCTCTGATTTCAGGAAATAATTTCTTGCCCCAATAAGCAAAACATTCTGGACAGATATCATGTGTCACAAGTTAATGGTGAATACCAACACCGCTTTTCCGTGTTGACTTCCCAGGGAGTTTTGTTCTGAGCAGTATTATGTCCACACCTTTAATGAGAAATATATTCTGTTGCTATGGCATATTGAAATTCATGGCTTCCTCTGAAAGGTGGAATCAGCAGCGCCCACCCAGCTCAGGTTTTCCCTAGAGCTTTATGAAATTGAGATCCAGCAGTTTATGAAGCTCCACAGAATCAGACAAGTCTCACTTACACTAAACTCAATGCCTTTGATTTCTAATTTCTGCATTTTAATTCTTCCTGCAGTTCAGTGGCATAGATTTATTTGTTGAAGCTGCTGCCAGCGACAATTTGCTCTGACCTGCTACTGTTTTAACAGTTCCTGCCGAAATAGCTGGGTACACAGTGTGAAGATGAATGGAGTTTTGTGGCATTGATTTCAGATGCCAAGGTAAAACCTACATATCAGCAGGTAAAAATGTAGGCTAATAACTTTCATTCTGGCTTTAGGGGAATGGTTCTATGGCAAGTCTCTGGGTTCAGTTTGTTTCTATGGCCTGTTCAGATCAGGTCTCATCTCCACTATCTTTGAGCTGGTGAAATTCCCTTTAAAATGATTCAAGGAATTTAACAAAGTAAATCTTCTTTCTCTTTACACTACAAGGATGCACAATTTTCTGTTGGCATTCATAGTTCCAGTTCCTGGGATGCAGGCTCTGCTTATGAAATTCCTTCTCAAAATGTCACTGGTGTGAAAAGTATGGAGAATGCTCCCAGACTCCAGTCAGAGTTCTTAGGAGACAGGTGGTGCTGCTGGGGGACTCCTGTTGCTCTCATCTGAGATCTGAATGAAAGTGAGTTCATACATTTTTCCTGCCACTTCAACCTAGCATTGAAGAAGAAATAAATATTCCCACCCAGATGATCCACAGACCAGTAAAAATTCGAGAAAAATTTCAACATAATACTGTCAGTTTTTATGTTGCTATTTAAACAGATTGAAAATCCAACGAGTGGCTATGATGATGGTTTTATAAAAGAAAGGAGATCTTAATGTAACAGTATAAGGGGCAAATATAAGAATTAAAAATAAATTACTTTATGAATAGCTTACCATGTCCTTCCCCCACACACACACACACACTCTCTCTCGCCCTCCCTCCCTCCTCCTTCCCTGCTTCCTTTGCTGCTGAGGAGACCAACACTGGTATGGGAATCACTGGAAAAGTCAACCTCATTCTAAGATGAGAAAACCTAGGCTCTCTGAGATGAGCTGAATTAATGGAAGCTGGGACTAGAGCCCAGATCTCCTGGCTCCTTGTCTAGTGTTTATTTCTCCTGTCTTCTTTGTAATAGAATAATGGAGTTCAGGATAATGTTGCAAAAGTACAGTGAGATCCTGCAGTGTCTCTGTAATTATCAAATACAATTATTTTATCTTCCATAAGCTTTTGATGTTAAGTGAGTTTATCTCAGTCTAAGTATTCAAAAGCCAGTAGTACATGTTTGGGAATTTTTCTAGTGAGTTTGGGAATTTTTCTAGATTATTTGTTTCCTGATGGTTTACTTACTAGTCTTCAAAATGATTAACAAATATGGAGAACAAACACAGTAAGTTAATATAGAGGTCAACCTTATGATTCTTTACTGAAAAAGTGAATACTGTCAAAGAGTATGTTGAGGAGTTTTGAGTACTGGTGCAGCCCATACTTGGTGGTTCTAGAATACCCTTCACAGAAACAATTAACCTACTAAATTGAAAGATTAACTAGATAGATTTAAAAACCACTTCCATAATTTCCATACTCTTCTGCTTCTTAGTTTCTACCTCTACATTCTAGTTTCTGGCCTCTGTAGAGAAACACCCTAAGCACTACATTTTCATTTTGGTCCTCATTCTACTCATTTATACTTAGAACATTAGACCTGTTGACTTGTGACTACTTCTTAGAACTATTCCCATTCTTTTTTAAAAAAAAAATTATTTATGCATACAATGCTGGGGTATAGGACAGAGGTAAGGGGCAGTGAGAGGATTCACCAGAGACAGAGTGGGGAGCAGAACAGGTGGATCTACTGAGGTGCACTGCTGAGGGGAGCAGTGGGCAAGGCAGGAGAGGTCTGCTCCACCATGTGGGAAGCTCCCTGGCTGGGTATCGAACTCATGCTGCAGTGGCTCTGGATAGCTTCATAGTGCTGCACTTAACCTGTTGTGCCACCAGGGAGACCCTATTCACATTC
The DNA here is from genome assembly GCA_004024925.1 of Scalopus aquaticus. Classification (NCBI taxonomy): domain Eukaryota; kingdom Metazoa; phylum Chordata; class Mammalia; order Eulipotyphla; family Talpidae; genus Scalopus; species Scalopus aquaticus. Next base: position 3,162 of record PVIJ01013909.1, read on the forward strand.
TTCAGGAATGCTATCCAGACTCTCCTTCTAGTTCTTTGCCTTCTTGGATGACTTCTCTTCCTTATTCTGACATCAAAAATAGGCATTGGCAAAAATCCCATTTTTGATCCTCCTTCATTCTCTCTAAACTCAAGTCCTAGCCTGTTCTATGACTTCCGCCACCACCACCACTATACTATGCCCAGATCTCTATTACCCACTCTTCCAAGTTTCAAACTTACTTTACTAACTGCATACAAAATATTTCCAGCTGTTTATATCACCATTTTTTCAAACATAACTTGACCGGCACAGAACCCATCCAATAAGCAAGGACCCTCCCCACTAATTCTCCTTTTCTACACCAACTGCCTCCTCCTTCCTCCTAACACTTGTCTCTGTTATTATACCATCCTCTTAGAGAAATAGTGACTAGGACCAAGGCCTTATTTTCCCAGTGACATTAGTAAGGGATCCAGCAGAAATAATGAGTGGCACTCAGTTATTTCTGCTTTCCCCTTGCTCTGCTTTTCCCTTGCTCCCCCTCTACAACTGAGTTGGGTATTTAAGAAATAAGTAACACCTCTAATAAAAACTCACCCTCAAACCACAGACCAAGGTCATCCAGACTTAAAGCCTCTAGAAGTAAAGACAAGATTCAAGAGTTAATAAGAGAAATAAGTTTTGCAAAGAACTGCTGGTAGAAGTTGTGATTCTTATCCATTGGACAGAGTATCTATCTGGATCAGTAAACTTCAAAATTTTCTCCATTTAGGGAGTCCTATGCTTTGAATTCTGTCACATACTAACTTTCTGAACTCAGTTAAGACTCCTAGGCTTTCCTTGCCTCGATTTCCTACTTGCAATATAAAAATAATATGAAAAAAATTAATGTGTATCTGTGAACCTTTTTTGGACAATGGTTAATAAGGAACAGATACAGAGTTAATGTCTGGCTTCTCCAGAAGCAGACTCAAAGACAAGTGCTGGGAAAATGATCCTTGGAGATACCAGTAAGTGGAGAAGTGAGACAGGGAAGGGAAAGAAGGTAGAAGTTACAAGTCAGTTACCCCTCTGAAAAAGTGAAGCCTAATCTCATTGGGCTTCCAGAATCAGAGAGGAATACCCACCTTGGAGTCACTTCCCCAAAAGGATAAGGAAGTTTGGGTATTTATATACTATTACTGGTTGGTCAGTAGTTTCAGCCTGCACCATGGGTATTAATTTTCTGGCACTTCCACTTGCTCTGGCTGCCAGAGAAAATTCATGGACATTTGGGAGCTGGACTGGCAAGTACCTACAATGGTAGGACCCAGAGTCATACATGAGGGCATTTTCTACCAACATGCACAATAAATGAATCCCCACTACCACTAAATTCTGAAGACTAAACAGATGAAAGCTAGGCTCTTTTGGTAGAAGCTTGTGGAAGAAAGTGGGAGTGATGAGTCCAGTGTTTAGACTGTGGGCCCAGTTCTGTCATTCCAGGTGACGTATGAGTCATCTCTATAGAAACTTAGGGATCTCAGGGGCGGTTTGTGGGGCACAGTTCACAGCACCACTGTTCATGGGGCACTGGAAGTGATTTACAGAAGGTGAAGATGGACTTCTTGTCCTCAAGGAACTGCAACTTAGTTTCAGAAACAAACTATAAACATAGTATGTTAAGATATGTAGCAAAGGAAGCTATAATTTGCTACCTGTCAGTGAGCATCAGAAGTTGGGAGGAGGGAAACTAACATTGATTTAGGAAGTCAGAATGGGCTCCACAGAGTGAATAGGATTAAGTTTAGTCCTATAGCAAGGTGAGTTTTCTGTTAAGTCCAGGAGGGAGCAGTACAATGATTGGGTCCAAGAGTTTCCCTGGGGGGCTAACTGTCAATGTTGAAGGTCTGGGAACTGGGGTTGCTGCTTAACACAACCCCTCAGTTATCTGGAATATGTAAAACTGCTTCATACTAGTGGTGATGCCCTTCTCCCCAAAGCACCGTTCCCAGAGACAGATCTAGCTTTCACTCTTTCTCCAGCTCTGCACTGACCTTTCATCTTACACATCTCTCATAGCAAAACAACTATTCACAACCACGAGGCAGGTATTTTTATCACCATTTTATAGATGAGGAAATAGAGAGTAAGGGTTACAGAATGTCCCTAAAATTTCAGAGCTAAACTTAGGTTTGTATTCTACTGTATTTAATTTCTAAGTCAGACCAAATCATTGTGCTTTGATGCCTCTAGTTTAAGCAAAGAGAAGAACTCTTAATTACTTTAGATTTGGGATAGTCAAAGCACTTGTATATATAGGCTGTTAAGTTTTCTGCAGTATCAACATAGCTACGGAGTCTCCTTCTAAGGCCATCTATCGCAGCAGCTGTTGCTAACTATGGAAAACAAATTGGGGAGGGACAAAAGAGGATAGAAATGCATTTGAGTGATTACTTCATTGCCTTCGTCAACAGATGGTGCATTTATGACATCCTTGGGTCTCTATAATGGAAGAATTCCTTGAGATATGACATTAGATCCATTTCTAGAAAATTATAAGACTTATTCAAACTAATACTTAATATTCCATTCATTACCTTTTAGCCATTTATACAGATTACCTGAAACTTCCTTTTGTTATAACAGATGTGTTAAAGATATCATTCAGATATTCATTAATTTATTCATTCCTAAGAAGATAGTTTAGAAAAGTAGAGTTATATATTATCCTTCTTTTATAGGTAAGAATAGGGAGATGACCCATGATGACCCTTTCTTTTAAAATTTTCCCTTTTATAGATATTCACCTCTCCCTTCCTGCCCCCCAGTGAGCATCCCCAGGGGGAAAGTCTCTGGAAGATTCTGGAGAAGATTACAGCAGGGCAGACTCTGGCTTTGCTGAGTATTCTGTTTAAATGATGGCATACCTGAAGCCGGAGTCTTCTCCATTTTTCCAACAGAAAACTCCATGACCAAGCAGAGAATATCCCTGTGTAAATTCACACCATGATGAAAGGGATCAACTATGAAGTGATAGCTGTGCAGGACATTTCCCAGATATTTCAGAAGGCTTTTAGGATATTCTGGGTGCAGTGAGCACTGGGCTTTATGGGCCTGCCTGTGTGTGTGGATATGCCATTCCATATTTAGAGCTGCCTGGCACTAATAGGAGCTTGGGAAGTTAATGTTGAAAAATTAAGGCTAACTCCCTAAGGGGCAGTAATTGGTCTTAATTGCTTGACTATGACATTGTGTGCTTCTCTAGAAGGATATACACAGCGATTCTTCTCTAAACTTTTGATGATGATGATGATGATGATGATGATGATGATGATGATGATAGTCACAGTTACAGCAGTAGCAGAATATCACTTGCTGGCACTATTTGATTTTTTGTATGTATTAAATCATTTAGTCCTAAAGAGCCCTGTGCAGTCTGTTTTATCATTATTTGCCCACATTTTATAAATGAGTTAACTTAGGAGTAGTTTAAGTTACTTGTCCAAGGTCATATCGCAAATACGTGGTAGAGTTTCAATTCAGGCCATCTGTACTAGTAACCTGCTGCTGTATAACAGATTTCCCCAAATGTGGTAGCATAAAACAGTTTTTATGATATCCAAGATGCTGTGGTTCAGGCTTCTGGGTGCTGCTTAGTAGGATCTTCTGCCTAAGAGATCTTCTGTCTCTGTAAATCTGCATTCAAAGAGTCAGTGAGGACTGTATACAGCAAGGCTCAACTGGGAATAGATTTACTTCCAACATCAGTCATATGTTTTACTGACAGAACTTAGTTCTTTTTTTGGATGGAGGGCTTCAGCTCTTCTCTGATTGCTGGTCAAAGACCATCTTCAGTTTCTTGTCACATGGTCTTCATAGAGAGGTTTAAAACATGACAACTAGCTTCATTAAAACAGTAAGCAAGAAGATTCAGAAAGAGAATGTACTTGCAAGATGGCAGTCATAGTCTTTCGAAACCTAATCTCAGAAGTGCTACCCCATCCCTCTGCCAAGTTTTATGCAGAAAGGTGATTCACTAGGTCCAACCTACACTCAAGAAGAGCAGAAAATACAAAAGTTGTGAATAGCAGAGGGCAAGATCATGAGGGACCATCTTAAATAATGCTTCCCGTGCAATCTGAGAGCAGAGCTCAAGGACTTGACCAAGAGAGGAGAGGGGACAAACATTTTCCTTATACTTGAAATTTAGAAGAGCCAATCTTATTTCAAGGAAGAGTGCAGGGACGGGGGAGTTTTAGTCTTAGTTCAGCAGCCAGCTCCAGCCAAGTTCTAAAGTTCTTAAGTTTTGTTCACTTAAGCCAGTTTTGTTTCCCAATCTGGCAAACCCTGAGAGTTATGCCATTCTTCGCTAAGGGTAAGGAAGATGAAAAGTTGTGAATAATGATTATTCCTTTAAGTCCTATTTTAAAGTTAGTAATGAGAACAGTTTAACTCAGGAACAGTCACTCTTCATTCTTCTTTGACCTTCCTGTCCTCTTTCTCTCCCTCAATAATTTTGTTTGTTTCTTGTGGCAATTTCTTTTTTTTTTTTTAAAGATTTCTTTATTTATGCATACAAGCTGGGGTACAGGCCAGAGGCGTAGGGCAGCAAGAGAGTTCACCAGAGACAGAGTTGGGAGCGAGCAGCACAACAGATCGAGGGAAACACACTGCTGAAGGGAGCGCGGGTGAGGCAGGAGAGGTCTGCTGCACCATGTGGGAATCTCCCTGTCCAGGATCCTGCTGATAGCTCCACAGCGCAGTGCTTAACCTCTGCGCCCACCAGGGAGGCCCGTGGCAATTTCTTGCTTTTGTTAGGTTCTTCTCCTATACTCCTCACTCACCTGATTAGCTTTTTCTTCCTATCCCCATCTTGCAATATATTCTTTTTTATCCTTTATGCATCTTAGCCCCTAGGTTGTTTTTAAATTTTAATTTATAAAACGTTTTTAGGAAGAAAGAAACAGATCAAACCAATTCACAATAAGGTTGTGGGATGGTCAGTTTTGTGTGTCTACTTGGCTTGTTGCTAGTGCTTTGTTACTTAATCAAACACTAATCTACTTGTTGTGAGGGTATTTTGCAAATGTGATAGAGCTCTACAATCAGTTGACTTTATGTAAAGGACATTATCCTGAATAATCTGAACTAGCCTGATCAATCAGTTGAAACTGAGATTTCCTCATAAAAGACTAAATTTTGCTTGTGGACTACAATATCAGTTCCCGTCCAAGAGTTTCCAGCTCTCTTGTCCTGATAGCATTCCTTACATATTTAAGACATGGTTAGTCTCACAATCACATAAAACAATTTCTTTAAATGTGTGTGTGTACATGAACACATACATATGTATATATACCTTGCACCCAAAATACATACATATGTGTGTATATATATGTGTGTATGTATACTAAGATCTAGACATATAAATACAGAAACCACTGATTCTGTTTCTTGGTGGCATCCTGAATTACACAGGTAGGAATATCCATTTTGATAGTGGTTTTTATAGTAGTTAGGAAGGGGGTCAGATTTTTTTCCTTTTAAGCTGTATTTATTATATTATTATATTTTTCATAACTAAAAGTAACACAACTGGTTATAATATGTGAAACAGTACCAAGACATATAATAAAAAGTTATTAACCTCTGTCCACATAGGCATATTTTCATTTAAAAGAAGAGTTGAATAACCAAAAAAAAGAGTTTTCAGAGGTACCTCTTTTTTTTTTCTGGTGAGAATTCTGGACATCTTTCATGTTATGCATGCACGTCACCTCCAATTTGGCCTAGTAGTCCTTAATAATATCCTCTTCAGCCTTTTTAACCACTCTTCTCTGCCCCATTGAAACATACTTGTTGTATTTTTCCTTCTCTCAGGGAATTACTTGCTAATAAATTGTATATTAATCTTTTTATTCACATTTCCACTTTTATCTCTGAGTCTTCAAAATTTATGCCACTTAATACAGATTTATTTAAAAGATGATTGATAAAATTATTTAAATAGGATCACTGAACATTTAAAAATGACTAATGACTAATGGTCAACTTTATGTACCAGTGAAAGGGAAATACTTTTAGAGAGAAGCACCTCTTCATGGCTCTCAAATCCTACCACTTAGGTAGCTGTCTAGGTGGCACCCTACAGTCACACTACATTTCTGTGTCAGTCCCCAGAGGTAATCATAGACTGACGTGAAGCTGCGCATGCTGCCTGTGCCCACATGTTACATAAAAGTCACTCACTGGTCTCAAATTGTAGTCTGAGGACTCCTACAGGTCCCCAAAAATATTTTCAGGGGGTCTGCTAGGCTCTCTTTTTTCCAGCTACATATCTGTGTTAAACTGTGTTTTCTTTATATAGTTCAATCAAAACAATATATCACAATAGATTACAAATGAAGAAGCAGGGTTGAAAGTCATGTACTCTTTCATAAAATAATCCATTAAAGAGATTTGAAAACATGTAAAGTGATACAATTTTTCTAACTAACTTTTCAGGGAGATGTACTTTATTTTTCATAAAACATACACAATGAACATACTATTTTAAAATTAATATTTGAAAAAATTATCTGCTTAATTCTAATGTAATAAATATCACTAGAGGTAACCCACATAAACAAAAGCTCTCTGTGTTTTAAAAAATAAGTAATTTTTAAGAGCATAAGGAGTCCTAAAACAAATGAACAAACAAACAACCACAAAAAATAAACACTTGAAGACTATTTAGATCCTTGATTATGTTTCTTTTGCTGGACCAAGAAATAAAGTACACCCAGAAGGCAAACTGACCATTGCCAGAATTTGAGAGCAATTTAGAATGGTATGGAGCGTCAAGTGTTGTCTCTTTTGTTAATGGCTAAATCCACATGAGAGACCAGGTTGCATATTCCTTATCTTCTATAGAACCCAGCAGGATTGTGAGCACAAAACACACTCTACATGATGTGTTGATTGATTCTTGTTGTTCTTCAATTGTGTAAAATATATTAATTTAGAATAGGGTGGTGTCTCAAAAATCAACTCAAAATGGATAAAAGACTTGGATGTAAATAAAACCTGAAACCATAAAATACATAGAAGAAAACACAATATAATCTTCAGTGCTATCTTTGTGGATCTCCAAGGAAAACAAAAGAGAATGCAAACAATTGGCCTATATCAAACTAAAAAGCTGCTGTATAGCGAAAGAAAGCATAACCCAAATAAAAAGACACCTACTAAACAGGAGAAAATATTCACACACTTAACATCTGACAAGGGCTTGAGAGCAAAGATATATAAGGAACTCATTCAACACAACAAAAAGAAAACAAATTAACCCAATCAAAAAATGGGCAGAAGAGCTAAATAAGCAAGTTCTCTGAGGAAGACATTCAAATGACCAACGGGCACAAGAAAAAGTGCTCATTATCACTTTTTGTCAAGGAAATACAAGTCAGAACGTAATACCCCATCATTCCTGAGAGAATGGTCAATGTCAATAAAACAAAAAACAAGTGCTGACGTGGATGTGGAGGAAAAAGGACACTTCTACTCTGTTGGTGGGAATGTGAATGGTCCAGTCACTATGAAGAGTAGTATGGAAGTTTCTCAAAAGATTAAAAATGGATCTACTATATGGCTCAGCAATTCCACTTCAAGTGTCTTCCTGAAGAACACAAAAACACTATTTTTGAAGGGAAACTTGCAGTCCCATGTTCACTGTAGCACTTACAATAGCCAAGATATAGAAGTAAACAGATGACTGGATCTTGAGTATATGGTATAGATACAAAATGGAATACTACTCAGCTATCAAAAAGGATAAATTCATGCCATTTGTAGCAACATGAATTGAGCTAGAAGAGTGAAATAAGTCAGAAAGAAAAAGATAAATACTGATGGCATTACATAATTATATGCAAACTACAGAAAAAAAACAGACTAAGGGTTAGATAACACCAAACTGAAAATTAACCCATGAAAGCTAAATCTAGAACTAAGGTATTCAGAGAAAGGGCAAACATAAAGTGGGAGAGCAATATATTATGGTGGCTGACTACGGGTGCTTTGGTGGTGAGAGCACTATGGTAACAAGACTTAAAGTGGGGGTTCCTTTACTCCCCAAATGCAAATGATGTAAACCATTACCTCAATGATAAAAATAAATTAATTTTTTAAAAAAGAATAAGGCGGTGTCTATATAAACTCAAGAAGTCCAATGTCAATCTCTAGAGCTAAACCCCCTAGGACAGTTTTAGAGATATACCTTTTTAGTTCACTGAAGTTACACTGTGGATTTGGGAGGTTTGGGGCAGAGACAGGAGAGAAGTTCAGTAACGATGAAAGAAACTAGAACAGGTCTCCACATACTGGAGTCTTTCTTCTGTTCACTCCACTAAATCTAGAGGAGCATAAAATATTCCTTTTCTTAGAGAAACTGTTGGGACATGATACCTACTTATAAGCATGAAATGTTGGTTAAACTAAAGATTAGCGGCTGGTGATACATATTTCTTGTATAGGTGCTCTTTTCCTGTACAATTTAGTCCAGACTAGAATATTATTAAAAGTGCTGATTCAAAGCTCACTTGTGAGATCTTCAGCAAATTTCCTATACCCTTTCAGCCTCAGTTTCCCAATCTGTAAAAGAGGAATAGTAGTAATACTACTTGGAAAGGTTATGGTGAAAATTAAATAATATAATATATACCAAGTCCTTGGCACAAATGCCTCGCACAGAGAAAGAATGGAAACATACTATTACTGCTACACTCCTTACTATTATCCTACTGTTATTACTATAAGTAGTATATATGTAATGTTTCTTTGTATCAGGCAGAGTAGAGAGACTGGAAAATGCACTTTCTGTTTTTATCTGGTAATTATCAACTAGTATGCTGAGCATTGGGGAGACCAGTTTCCCACAGTTGTTGCTGAGAATGGAAAAGGCAAAGACAGTTCTTGTGTTGATTCTTTTTCTTTCTTATCAAAATCCCAAAGACTGGCGAAAAGAGAAAGAAAGAAAAAAGAGGAGGACAAACACTTATTTGCTAAAAAAGTGCTTCCACTTTGATTCTCTGCTGTGTGTGAGTTTGCAAACAATACCCTTCAAACACAGAAATGCTGTTTGTATTTGCACAGGAGCTTCTTTTGCTGGAGCAAAAAGGACAGCATGCTTGTTTACCAGGGCTCCCAGAGCTGCTAAAGACTTGGAGCAGAGTTGATGTTCCGATCTGGAGCCAGGAAAACATTCTCTTTAATGCCCACATATTTGCAGGGTGACACATGGCTTGGAGCCCATCACACATATTGCAGAGGTCACCTGATTCATTTCCCAGGAAAGACTGTCTTCATGTGATATTATTAGGGATGAATACTGTGAATGATGAGCACCCAGGACAGCAGCCACCTAACTTCAAAGGTTCCTCCCCTCATAGGACTCTGCAGTCTGGGCTATGTCAGCAGCCTGTCCCAGAAAAGATCTTTCAGCAGGCAAAGGACCAGGACTTGCCCCATAGCTGCATTTGAGAATCAAAGGCTGGATTCAGCAATGATATGCTATTTGTCTGCAGCCAGACTTGGGGACTGTTTTCATGTTCTGTGGCTGAAGGAATAGAAAGTAGCACGAATTTTGACCGGATGGCTGGCTTTGGTGTTGGTGCTTGAATTGAAACTAAAGGAAACAAGAAAACGCCTACCACCTGCATGAATGATGTACAGAGGGATTCTTATGTGGCCCCGCAAGAGGCGAACTAAGCCCAGAGTTTAGAACAGTGGGTGCTGAAAAGGAAATCCACAGACCCACTTGTTTTAGAAAGTTGGAAGGTGGTAATGCCAAGTAATGTCTGAAAAGAAGCATATTATTTCACCAGAAGAGTAAAAGGCCAAGGAAAAGCTATAATAAAATGCTGTGTGTGTTTAATAAACTTTTTCCATTACTACTGGACAAGGGAGGAAGAAATAGTTTTCTAATGGACTTTTAAATTTGGATTGTACCATGAGAACACTGGTGCTTTAGTAACAGTGGAGAGAAAACCCAGAAAATTAATGGAACAAATGCTTCAACGAACCTTTGAAACAGGAGGCAGTATTAGGAGTGGCTCAGAGCCACTGGAGCAACGGCCCCCAGTTACAGGCCAAGAAATGCAAAAATTGTATTGTTTTCTATATATCTCTTAACCTATAGAGATACTTCTTCTATTGCCTCAGACAGCAATGAGACAATAGCAGGGATTAAATATAACCAAGGTAAGAAATAAAAATGTCACTTGGAAAATAGTAAATACTGCATAACCTTAATGAACAAAACAGTTCTTTTATATATAAATAGGGAAGTGTGAATAGGAAAAAGTGGAAGATTATGGCATTTATATGTTTATTTTAATTTTCTAAGTTTATGTCCTTGTTTGTGATATTCACCCTTCAACGCTTTAGGGTTCCCTGTAGATTCTGACTCACCCTGAGACTCACACATCCACAGAATTAGGCGAGGTCGCCCTCTGGTGACTTAGAGCTAACCTAGCTTCTGATAAAAGATCATGTGTGTATCCTCTGCTAGTCCTCAGATTTAGGTTAAATGTTCTGGTAGAAAGTATTTTCCTAGTATCAGATATAAATGCACAATTTTTATAAAGTGAAGATATAATAACATCTCATTAATTCCCTGTTTAATTTCTTGTAAAGAACTGAGAAAGCAGTTTGGAATCTTGAAGAAACATAGTGATATTCATTGTATTATTAGGTCAAAAGAGGTGTCACTATTAGGGGTTCTGGGTTACTCGATATAATAGCATGTCTGGAAAATAAGTTTTCACTGTTGATACAAATAAAACACTGGTGTATGATGAGATGGTATCATTCAAGACAACTTTTGTAAGCCTACTTGAAATGGATTTGGGGGAAAAAAGGCCATCGATCATTGAAAATATCAAGGAGATAAGAAAAATATTAATAATTGAATTTCACTGCTTAATCAACCAACAGGCTTCCAGTCCTGATAATGTCACTATCTAGCTCTCTGTTCATGGATTTCATTACATTCCCTGATAGTCTTAAAATAAATCTCCTATTTTTTCATAAACTACTTCTACTATTACTTGCAACTCAAATATCAGCCAAATTAATATTAACCCAATATTAGTGCTCTTCAGGAGACTGCAATCAGCATAGATACAATAATATGTGATATACATTACAAAAATATAAAAACAATGAATGCATAAGAAATATTCCCTCTGATTCTTTGGAAGGCACTGGGCAATAAGAAGAGAGCACTAGAGTTGACATGTTATGAGTACAGTTATAAAGAGAGAGTCTGACATTTAACTGAAACTCAGATTTTGGAAAAAGAGGCTGTGATAAATGCAGGTTTGGCCAAGGGTCCTAACAAGTCTGTACAACTACAACTAGAGTAAATACAATAGGATTGGGACTGGTGCAGATAATCCAACAGAGTTTGCAAGGGCAAACTTATGTTAGTCTTAATTAATTAATTAAAAATAAAAATAAGTTTAAAAATTTTTTAAAACCCAAGTTTTTCTGTGATAGATATTCTAACATTAAACCCAACTTCCCCTAGTGTAGTGCCAGCAGGAAATGGCACTAGGCAGGTTCTTGATGATGGGTAGACGGGTAGAGTGCTGGAGCCCTGGGTTGCTTTTTATGGCTTTTTTAATTTAAACTCTTACAACTATATACAAGGTGGCGCGGCCAGGGGCCAGGAGGCTAGGCTTCCTAACCTCCCCCCCGCCCCCCTCCCCAAACATAAATCTTCAGCTTCTCTGGGGCCCTTCCTGCAGCATGCTCTCTCTGCTGCCCTCTGTGCGCTTCTTCTTCCCTCTACTCTCTCCTTCTGCTCATGTGCACTCTAATGGCTACTCTGTAGCCATTCTATGGGCTACTCTAAACCACACCCCGCCCCCCAGGCTTTGCTACTCTAAGCCAATAGCACATAGGCCTGCAGAGGCCCATGGGGGTGGGGGTGGAAGCCTGAGAGCTCACCTGCCTACCCCACATCTAGGTTTTCTATTTTCAGGTGAGGGCTGAAAATCTTTCTACACTCTGGTTTGCCTCCTCAGAAAGAACTACATTTACATTATTCTTAAATGAGATGCCAAATTGGATTTGATCTATTTGGAGCATTGGGCCACTTCATCTCCCGGTGTTTGTTGCAGTTCTACTAATGAATTATACAAGTCTGTCTGTACTTTTGTGGTCCCTGTGCCACATTGTGGCATTACACTTGAACTCAACCAAAGGCCCAGATTTTGCTGATTCAGCCATTACCGGTATGGTGCGGGGTTGGGTAGAGAGGGCCAGGGAGGGCTAGCTAAGCAAATGGCCCTAGCTCTAGCTGGGTCTCAAAAACAGAATCTGGGCATGTGGACAGGAGAGTGAACAAGGCTGGCTCTGGACCTGGGCTTGGGAACCCTGATTAAGGAGAAAACCAAAGGAGCACTGGATGTGGAGAGGCCAGAAAATAAGGGAAAGTTAGAACTTTCACATCTAAGGAGCAAGTTGAGATCAAATTTAAGATCAGTAATGAAATGGCTTTCAGTGAGAAATAATCAAGCGTGTGAAGCAGATGTCAGTAGTGGCCTCTAGAAAGGCACTTTGAAGGCAATGTGTCTCCTAAGTGTGAACCCACAGAAGAAGAGGAAGCTGTTAAGAGGACCCAGAGTGTTGCAGCATCTTCACTTATCCAAGTTTATTATATGCCATGTTTACTATACACTTTTATATGTTTACCTTGCCCTGGGCTAAGTATTAAGTATAAAAGATGTGGTCAGCACAATGATGGAGACATACACAGCGGCCACAGAAGAGGAGCAAGACCTTTCAGGAAGGTGGCTGTCTGGGTCTTAGAGGATGTAGAGGAGTTGCACAGTACTTTCTAGATGGAAAAAAAGTCAAGCAAAGACCCAGAGACTGAGAAACAGTGTGATCTAAGATGAAGCTACTCGTAACTCTGTATTGCCAGACTGTCAAGTATTAATCACTATAAGTCAGACTTTCTCTTTCCTGTACTTGAGAAGTGACATTCAGAGATGAAATAAAAGTCTTTACATTTGTTAATTTTAATATTTGTTTTGCCTTGTTTTTTTTTAAGATTTATTAATTTATGCATACAAGAACTGGGGTGTAGGGCAGAGGTGGGGATGGTGAGAGGATTTACCAGAGACAGAGTGGGGAACAGAACAGGCAGATCTACTGCAGTACACTGCTGAGGGGAGCAGTGGGTGAGACAGGAGAGGTCTGCTGTGCCATGTGGGAAACTCCCTGGCCGGGGATCGAACTCATGCTGCAGTGGCTGTGGGTAGCTTCACAGTGCTGAGACTTAACCCATTGTGCCACCAGGGAGGCTCTTGTTTTGCCTACTATAGTAGTCTTAGACTATTCTAAAATTATCAAAGGTTTAAGACTATTCTCAAATTATCAAAGGTTTATATTCACTATGTCTGGACTATAGATCATCTGGAAGTTGGATGAACATTCTTTCATTAGCTTCCTTTTAGTACTTGATTTAAAAAGATTGAAGAGAGCATTACCAAGTCCAGAACCCTTAATATTCTCTAGAGCTCTCCACTGATCTAGCAATCATCAACCTACACATACAATTGTTTAATTAGCTAAAACTCTGCAGTAATGAAAGGCAGTATGGCTAATCCATGAACAGGAATGGCAGGTTAGGTTAACACGGAAAGGATCTAGCTATAAAGGAACACTGCCAAAGAGGAGACCAGGCATTAGAAGACAGAGTCCCATGGCTCTGGGAGCCCAATCCAACAGACAGCATCTGGGAATTGCAGTGTCAGTCTATAAGCAAGTAGGCAACTGGGAAGACAGAGGATGAGGATCTCACATTCTCCCATGGGAGTCTGGGGGGAAATTTAGCATCAGGAAAACAGTCTGTGATCTGACAGAACTCCAGTTACTAGTTAAGCTCATGGTGCGATTCCATTTCCCAGAGGAATGCATAATAAGGTCAAAGCACAGCTCCAGAAGTGAAAGAAGACCCCAAGAATGTAGCAGAGATGAGAATGAGGGCACAAATTGTCAATAACAACTGAATCTAGATACTAGAACTTGGACACCAAATTGGGATTTGGTTTCAGAAGCAAGAAATTAAATAAGAAATCCAACATTGAGTCAGAGCAGGACTAATGACAGCAAGACCTGGCTAGATCAGCTGACAGCTCTTGGCTGGAGACAGACTAAGGTTGATCATGCAGGGGGAGGATCCATAGTCCAGGTTTAAGGAGGGGAAGTTTCCGGAAGCCAGGAATCTATGCATTATTAGTAATTAGCAGTTCATATTTCTGTATCTGGCCCACGCGACAATACTTGGGCATATGCCTTGCTCATGTGGACATGCCTTTGTTATATCCCTGAGCCATGCAGTCATACACCTTTATCACAAAAGGTAATGAAATTATGCTGACGTAGTTTGCTCTCCCTGCAGGAAGCTGGATTCTAGTGATTACTGATTTTTTTTCCTTTCTTAAATTGTTCACAGACTTATGTTTCATTATCCATCCTAACTTTGGGGCATGTGAATGTGACGGAGGAAAAGAAGGGAAGCAGACATAGGTGAAGCTTCTGCTCAGAACTTGCCCCTGTCATTTTCTCTGGATGCCCAGTCCAGAATCAGTGGTGGGGAAGTTCACTTGGTGAGTGAAGGACAGGAAGGAAGAGTTGTGAACAAATAATATATTCTACTACAATAGTTGATGAGACAAGAAACATAATAAATTAGAAGTTCGATGAAAGGAGACGATAATTTCATGACTAGGTCAAAAATATGGGTAGTTTCAGGTGGTATTTGCATTCTTCCTTGAAAAAAAGAGAATAGGTGTCAATTGATGGAATGGGAGTGGCAACTGGTCCATTCGAAAAGAGAATGGTGAGAATAATCAGGGGCCAATAATAATGGTAAGAACAATCATTGTAGACTCTGGAGTCCAGACTGGCTGAGGAATAAAAAGTTAGACCAAGAGAGGAATAGAGTCAGGTCATTGAGGCCAGATAATAGGAAATTTACTCAAGACTTAATGAGGAGTAAATGAGGTATTTTCAAGGCCAGAATGGAGAGTTACAGCCCCAACTAAGGGGCTCTCTGTAAAATAACAGGCCTTTATTCTTTAAAATATTAATGCCATGAAAGGTAAAGAAAATCTGTGAAATTGTTCTGAAGTAAAGGAAGCTAAGTAAACATGACAACTAAGTAAAACATATGATTTGGGATTTTTTTAAATTATAAGGATATTATTGGGATATTTGGCAAAATCTGAATAAGGTCCATAGATTAAAATATAGTTTTGTATCAATGTAATTCCACATTTAAATTAACTGTATTATGGTGTGTATTAGGATGTTGCTATTTCAGGGAAATGTACACTGCAGTAGTTAGGGGTAAAAGAACACATCTACAACTGTGAAATATATATATATGTATATGTATATATATAAATATATATGTAAACACCCAAACATAAGTATGTATGTACACAGATATGCAAACATGTGTGTGCATAATATAGATACCAACTACATACATGTATCTATCTATCTACCTACCTATTTATTCAGAGAATGAAGAAATCAATGTGATAAAATGTTAATCCAAATATTTCATCTAAATATCTGGATTTAAGTTGTTTTGGGATTCTTAGTATCTTTCTGGAAAATTTTCTGTAGATCTAAAATTATGTCAGAATTAAAATGAAAAGTTAAAACACATGATAGTGATAGAGGTGGTGTAGTAACTACTTAGGAGGCACACACAAGGCTAGTGCAATTGTCCAGGCAAAAGAGAATAAGTGTCAGGAATTAAGGGGAGAAGGAAGTGAGAGGCATTGCAGAGGTAAAGGTGCCCATCTTTAGCAACTCAATAGATAGGACATAGGAGCTCAGATGACTTGGAGTTTTTGCGTCAAGGTGGCAGAGAATGGCAGCATCTTTGCCACTGGAAACACTTATTTAATGATCGTGATAAAGAGTTACTGATGAAATTTCAAAATAAAATATATAATTTCCCGAAAGAGGCGTGCCAGAATGTCATGAACTGAGATTAGAATCACTGAATAGTTAATAGGCAAGTTGAATATCTTTTGTTGTTAGAGTGTTCAATTAAATTTAATTGTGATCCAGCTGGTAAATTTTTATTTGTGCAACCGGCCAGAAAAGAATTGCATCAATCCCCAATGAAGATGAAGAGTGCTAAATGCTGAAAGGTGTAAAAGCAAGCCCCACGTTGTGAGACAGGCTTTGTGAAGAATGCAGGTGCTGCCTGGGCTGACCGTCCCTCTGGGACTAAGAGGCCTCCCACAGAAACTGTGGTTGCCCCAGCTCTGTCTTTACCAGGCCCCTCGTCTGACCACACCCAATAAGTAAGGCTTCTGTGGACCGTTTGTCGGTGCCCGCTTGCCTGTACTTTTGTATCCTCAGATGTTAAGCTTCTACTCTCTTTGTTTTTCCTAAGTTTCCTGTCCCATCAACTATTGTGGTAGACTCTATTATTTGTTCACAACTCTTCCTTCCTGTTCATAATTCACCAAGTGGACTTCCCCACCATTGACTGCGGACTGGGGTACCTGGAGGAAATGACAAGTTCTGAGCTGAAGCTTCACCTGTTTCTGCTTCTCCTCTTGTCCTCTGCCACAACCACATGCCCCACCCAAAGGCTACTCTGTCAATCTGCTCCATGTGAATCCAGTCCTGGAAGCCAGATTTGGACAAGTCTGGTCAAGCCAAGCAGAACCACCCCTGGTCTAATAGACTTTGACGGAAATAAAGGTTTATTGTTCTAATCACCAAGTCTGGGGTTCTTTTTACACAGCACAGCCACAACAAAAAGTGATGAATGATGGCTAGGCTCCTCTGATCTCCCCCTACAAACCATCCATGGGTCATATGGTTTTTGATTACCCCACCTTCTACTCTGATACATCTTGGCTAAACCCTGGTACTTTCATCTCCAATGGGTGTTTATTGGTCTGTGGAACAGGAAATTGATGTGAGTTCAATAGGCAGTATTCAGAACAAAAAGATTCTCACCTATGTGAGAGTCATTTATTTTGAAAATTTTTCTATTTAGAACACAATTGAAAAGGAGTGAAAAATGATAGGGAATAGTGACAATCATAAGTGCTCTCAAAGTTTATGCCCAAGGGCAGAAATGTATCATTCGGTGAGGAATTTCTCACCCAGAAACTATATGCTTTCATACTGTGTGCACTTTTAACAAACATGGTTCTCTGGTTCTCCAGCCCACATCTGATTGGAAGATAAGAGGAGAGCTGTAGGGACACCAACCTCAGTGAGAAGGAACAGCTGACATTCTGATAGGAAGAGAGGAGACAAAATTCCACTGAAATGAGATACAAGAAAAAAACTACCGCAGGAATCTCTGTGGGAAAAGTAAATAAAGTAATTGCTGGGATTTTTTTTCTTTGAAACAGCATCTGGTGGGGGGCCAGGGGGGAGGACAGAAAAACAACCTCTCAAATTAGCGGTGTCTCAATGTCAACATACAACTAAGCTTATTAGGAAAGCTTAATGTCAATATCCAACTAAATTTATTAAGAATGCTATTAATAAAACATAACAGAAATGAAGTTCTATTTAGTTGAATGCCAAATAAATGACCAACACTGCATATTTATTTCTGGGTTTAAAGGGATGGGGAAACGAAAGGATTGAGCTGAACATCTGTAAACACAAAAGCAGTACTCTGTGGTTTCATTAAAGGAAACTCGGAGTTATTAGCGACTTCCACGGGCCTGGGCACATCTTCACTGCAGTATCTCCTCCAGCTGCTCACCCTTGCTCACTCTTCTCTGACCAACTTCACATCCTTCCATTCGCAGCCTAGAAAACATTTCTGGGGGACTTTCCCTGACTTGTCCCCCTCCCCCTCATCTGGATTTAGTATCCCCTGGGTACTGTCACAAAGCATCCCCTAATCCATGCCTGCCGTGCTGCCCTTTCAGGTGCGATGCTCTCCTTGCCTTTTTAGACATGGGCATTCTCATCCTAAGGCAGGCCGCACTTCTGGTGCACAACTGGTTCCTTTATATCTGGCAGCCAGCAATCTCCTAGCACATATTCATTACATGAAGACTGTTCTGACCAGGTAGCTACGCAATATCAAGGAATCTGCGCAACAACCATAACAAAATGCAAATATTCACCTCTAATTATTTTGAAAGGAAAGAACATTGAACTATATTAGGTCAGATGGTTGATAGCTCTCAGTGATGAGTTCAAATTCCAGTATGCACAGCCACAGACTTCACCTCCGGCTCTTTAAGGTGTCTTTCTCACTCATGTCCCCAGTGACAAGAAGATTAGCATGAGGGTGCTTCCTATATAGTGCTGAGGCAGCAGGACAACACTGGTCCGGGAAAAAGGGGGATAAAATGATGCAACTGGGCAGAAAGGGAGAGTGCACACTCAGAATTTACAATGACCCCAAGAGTACTGGAAACAATTTAGGTCAAAATGTTTCCCCATAGAAAGGCTTGTGGAGCCTCTCTGTTGGCTCAGCGGTTAACGTTTCAGTACTATCAAGCTGTCACCAGCCACTGAGGCCTGAGTTAAATTCTGGGCCAGGGAGCTAACCCACATGGTGCAGCAGACCTCTCCTGTCTCGTCCGCTGCTCCCCTCAGCAGTGTATTTCAGTAGATCCGCCTGCTCTGCTCCCTACTCTGTCTCTGGTGAATATTCTCACTCCCCATACCTCTGGCCTACATCCCAGTTCTTGTATGAATAAATAAATGAAAATAAATCTAAAAAGAGAAAGAAAGTCTTATGGAAGAGAATCCTCTTTCAGATCTCAATCTCAATCAAAGGATGTTTTTCCAGGCAATAAAAATGGCTTGCAAACACAACTGATTGCAGGTGGTACTTCTTATTTTGTAGTAAAGGTCAAAAAAATTAAGATGAACAGTGTTGGCTTGTTAGAATATAAATGAGAAGCCTGGGCTTCCCTGGTGGCACAGGGGTTAAAGTCTCAGAGCCATCAAGCTATGGCCAGCTACTGCAGCAGCCACTGTGGCATGATTTCAATCCCAGGTTAGGGAACTGATCCACAAGGCACAGCAGACCTTTCCTGTCTCGCCCACTGCTCCCCTCAGCAGTGTATTTCAGTAGATCCACCTGTTCTGCTCCCCACTGTCTCTAGTGAATCCTCTCACCTCCTGCACCTCTGGTCTACACCCCAGTTCTTGTATGCATAAATAAATAAAAAAATCTTTATAAAAAAGAGAAAAAAATGAGAAGCCTACTGGTCTGGGGTCTAATCTGTTTTTTTAAAAAAATCTAATTTCTGTGTCTATTTAACATAGTCATAGGGTTGGCATGGGTCCAAATGTCCTCATCTATTAGCAAGGGAGGTGAGCAAGACAGTCTCCATCACTTCCTTCAACCCACCCCACTCCAAACATACTATGTTCATCAGAAATTATTAAGAAAAAAAATGGAAAAAAATGAAATACATTTTTTAGGGAAAAACTTAATGAAACAGGAAAATGTTCATGACAGTTTTAAGTGAAAAAGGGGACTTGCAAAATGATATGGATGTGTATAAAAAAATTTCACACACAAAAATGTATGAGACTAAGACAAAGAAGATTAGTAGCTATGGTGGCATAGGAATTACTACTATTTTATTGTTGGTATATTTTTATATTCTACAACTTTTCAGTAAAGTACAGGCTTTACATTATTAAATGGAAAATGTTTTTGTGAACATTTTCTTCTGAATATTAGATTACTCTATATAACGTCTAGTATATAGTAGCTAGTAGCACAAATATTTTGCACCAATGAAATTGCAGGGAATTGGATAGTTGGCCATTAATGACTAAATTAGATAGTTGGCTATTAATGAATATATGTGGAGCTTTGTACATATAGAGTGAACTATCTCTATGTAAATAAAACAAAAGTCATTTTCTATTTGACTCCAAATACTGCCAGTGAGAAGTAGGGCCAGTTCATGTGCTCTGGAGCTGTAGGGACACAGAGCATTGTCCTCCTCCCTCCTTCTGAAATGATCTTTGAGGTCCTCATTTGTACACTGATTCCACTTCTCTGCCCATTGTTTGCATTTTCTACTGAGGTTAATATTTAATAAGTAGTGTGACTGTTGAGCCTATTACCAATTAGAGTCAGCCAAGCTGGTAAGGAAAAATCAACACCTAAAGGGAACTTGGGCAGGGACAATGGAAGGTGAGATGAGGCAGCTCCATAGCGTGACCCTGGACAAGAGTAGACACTTTCTTGGCACAATGAATTTTCAAATTTCAGTGGAAGATTTGTTCCCATAATGAGAGATGTCTTTTTCATTTTTAAAATTATAGTATCGAGCAAGCAAGAACATATGAAAAGTATGGCCAGTGGCTGCCTAAACTCCAGTCTCTTCAGTAGAGTCCTCATCCTGCCCTACCACGTCTACTCAGCACTAAACGCTTCAACACAAACAAGGGTGTGATGCTAACAGCCTGAAGGCTTCCGAAGAGGTTCAGGAATCCTCCTCTCCCTTTCCCCAAAGAACACACCCAAAACGTGGAGGGCTAGGAAGACATGAGTCATCCACTGCTAGAGTTAGAAGATGGGGGATATATGTCATTGATCCCACAGCAGCAGTTCCACTGAAGATAATTATTTTAATTTCATTGTTGTAATTCGATCACCTTTACCAGCATTTGGCTAGGAATCACAGGTCGGTGATAAAATTCTCCTAACAAGACCTGAGAGAGGTCTTCCGAGGACTCTTGGGAAACACAAAAAGAAAGGGTCTTACTTCCTCAGGATATTACGTTGGTAGGTACCTCTAGGAACTGCCTCAGTTTTCTTCTACCCATCAAAGTTAAAGCAGTAGTAATGGTTAAAGACCACTGAGTTGGAACAAAACCAGGTCCTCAGTACCACTGTTGAGCCTCTGGAGCTTCTGGATTCCAGTCATGGAAGATAATACATTTACTTATTAATTTAGTCATCACCCTTCGGGGAAGAGGAAGCAGTTCAGGGGAGCAATTCACTGTGATTCATGCGGAGCAGTATCCACCTCACAGAGTGACAGAGACTCCTGAGCTCACGGACAGGAGCTGGGTGACTTAGGTAGACTGAGTCCACCTTTGCTTTCCTGGCTAGGTGGTGTTTGCAACCAAATCACAAAAGAAGGAAAGAACTTTTCATGAGATTTCATGTGTATTTTTTCAGTCAATATAGCGGGGTTACAAATAACTGAGACTATATACTCATGTGCAAAGAAGATGTATTGAAATTTCTAAAAGCCTTCATCCTCATAAGGTACCAGATAACTTGCTAATTAACTTGCTAATTAAAGTTTCTGTTTCTTAAGGTTTGAACAATCTCCTTTTAGTTAAGCAATCAGATTATTCAATGTTCAGTTTCTTAAGGGGGTTTGTATAAATTGTGCATTTTGGATGACTAAGTCTCTCAGGGAAATTATGTTTTCCAGAATATTAGTCTATAACTTTTCTCCTTCCTAAAAGCTGTGTGAGCCCTGGGGTTTTGTGGTGGGTGTCCTTGGGGGGCTTGCTGATTGCCACTATACTATGGCTCATATGGCCTGCACCCTTAATTGGGAGTCACTGTGGTGTGGTGGGTCCCTTATGGCTCTCTCGAATCAAGGCCTGGTACCGGGCCTCCCAGGTGGCACAGTGGTTGAGCGCTGCGCTGTGGAGCTGTCGGCAGCAGCAATGCGAGTTCGACACCCGGCGGGGGAGAATCCCACATGGCATGGCAGACCTCTCCTGCCTAGCCCGCTGCTCCCCTCAGCAGTGTATTTCTGGCCTGCCTGTTCTGCTCCCTACTCTGTCTCTGGTGAAGCCTCTCGCCGCTCCACACCTCTGGCCTGTACCCCAGCTGTATGTATGGATAAATAAATCTTTAAAAAAAAAAATCAAGGCCTGGTACCATCCCCGCAGACACCCACCCCTCATACAGATCCCTCTCATAGGATCCTCTTTATTCTCTTGGCCCTGGCTTACCCAACACCTCCCACCCCTAAACAGAGCATACAGGCATCTCTACAGGTAAGATGGGGCCAGTGATTTCTCCAAAGAAGACATACATGGCCAAGAGGACATGAAAAAATGTTAATCATCACTTACAGTCAGGGAAATGCAACTCAAAACCACAATGAGATATTACCTAACAGCTGTGAACATGGCTCACATCAAAAAGATCAGAAAGAAGAAGTGTTGGCCTGGTTGTGGAGAATAATGAACACTTGCACACTGTTGGTGGGAATGCGGACAGGTCCAGCCTTTATGGAAAACAGTAGGGAGGTTTCTCAAAATATTACAAATGGATCTACCATACAACTCCTAGGTATCTATCCAAAGAATTAGTATTTTACTAATTCAAAAGGGAAACTTACACGCCCATGTTCACTGCAGCACTGCTTGCAATAGTCAAGATACAGAAACAACCTAAATGCCTAAAAAAAGACCAGTAGATCTAGAAGATGTGGTATATATACACAACGGAATATTACTAAGTGATCAAAAAAGATAAACTCTTGCCATTTGTGGCAACATGGATGGAACTGGAAGGAATTGTGCTAAGCAAAACTAGTCAGAAGAAAGAAAAAACAAGATGGTGTCACTTACATGAGGATTATAGAGAAACCAAACAAAAGTTCAGGTAAAGTTAAATTTAAAAACTAACCCTTGAAAGTTGACCATAGTAAGAAGGCAACCAAAGTCAGCGGGGGGGGGGAAATGGGGAGGGAGCACAAAGGACTATGATGGAGGACTACAGATGCTTTGGTAGTGGGTACACTATGGCAACAACATCTAAAAGGTGTGGTGGGGGGGACCCTACAGTTCTAAAATAGAGACAACAATGTAAACCAACATTAAGTGAATAAAAAAAATTTTTTTTTAAAGATGAAGCCAGCAAGGAGCCAGGAGCACTGCCACATGCTCTGCTCCCTCTGCTCCTTCACTCTGAAGGCACGTTGAACACAGAACCATAGGCCAGGGCTCGTCAGGAAGATGACAGCTGCCTCCAGTGTCCTGAGGAAGCAGCCCTAAGCCCAGGATTATGGAAGCCCATGGTATTCACCTTAAAGTTCTCACATGCTTGCTCAAGACTTGGGTTCTGAAAGAGGATAAAATGCCTCCTTTCTTCTTTTTCACACACCTGAAGGTGTTGAAAAGCCCAGGTTACCATGTCTTCATTTGTCACACAACTTCCTCCCCTCATACTGAGATCGAGACTATCGGGTATCAAGCTATTAAAGAAAGGATCTTCAGAATCTGGAAACTCCTTCTCTATTCCATAAAGCTTGCTTTTAAGACCTTTGAACATACTAAATTGGTTTAGCAGAAAATCCTCAGATTTTAAATTCACACAGCCTCACTTTTTCTATGCAGTACTAATCTTGTCCTTGTGTGGTACAGTGAGCCTCAAGGTTGCATAGAGCTAGGAGGCTTAGTTCCACTTGAGAAAAAAATGATAATAAATCAATTACATCTGACTTTATAAAATGATACATTTACATATCCAGTGTGTATGTAATAACATAAATATATGTTAATGTGTATAATTTGAATATATATATATATATATATATATATAATTAGCCACAGGGGATAATAGGGGATGAATGGAGACACTGGAGCAGGGGACTATTCCACCAGCTACCCAGTAAGACAGGGCTCTGCCCATTCTCTCCACTCTTCTCCAGCCCTATTGCAAAGCTAAGAAATGCAAGTTATCTGGGCTTTCTGGTTATTTGCAAATTCTTTCTGAATGATTTGATGAATAGTTAAAATGAGTCTAGCAGATAATCTATTTCTCTCCACTGTTATATTAAGGAATTAAATTGAAAATGCTACAAGATAATCTCTGAATAAATACTATTTAAATGAAAAGGAGTCCTGTCTAATTGAATCTCAAATTAAGCTTAGAAAATAAGGAAGCCCATGTCTGTTAAGGAGTTGTAATACCCATTATCAAAGACACCATAGCAATGCCAAAACACACACTGTCTGAACTTAAGATCCCATTGATTCTGGGGAGTGTATGGTCCTTAACCTAGTATGGAAAGCAAAACTGGTGTTTGCTGGTGAGTGTTCATGTTAATAATTTGAGTCTGACTCGTAAACTGGGATCTTTATTTTTTTTTAACTACAACTTCCTTTAACTGCAATTTCCATAATAAGTAATATATTTTATTATCTGTTCTTTACTCTGATCTATTCTGTTTTGTCCTATTCTATTATTGTTAGTAGTAGCAGTAGTAGAAGCAGCAGTGACCCACTAATGTCATGGCCCATTAGTAGATTATATGATCTGTAGTTTGAAAAATCCATGATGTTTATATCAAGATGTGATTCAAAGATCTCCCTCCCCACCCTCTTTCCACACATATTGTATCATAGATTCTTGGATTTCCTATTTTAAAATGCAGATTCTGAGATCTTTATTTCTCTCCTAAACTCTGAAAGTAAACAAATTTGCCTACAGTATTTGCTCCCAACCACTCTTCTCATTATGGCTCATGGCCTAGAATCAGGACTGGGATGGTCACAAACAATGAGGTCCAAGGAGTAAAGTAGAGTAAGAAAGGAAGCGTGAGCTCAGTGCTGAGGGGGGTTCAACAAACATCAGCCCTGGTGTCAGGACAAGTAGGCCAAAGATCTGAAGGTGAGAAGAGCAGAAATGGAGTGATTTGAGCAGAATGAGGGTAGCTGGCTGAGCCCTGCTGGATTTGAAGGTGCAGAATGGATGACCAAAGGGAGTCCAATTAGGTCACGCCCAGTGGATGCTAGCCAAAATAGGAGACTGGGGTCTGAAGTTCCAATTTAAAAACACTCCCAGGACCTCCCTGGTGGTGCAAGGGATTAAGTCTCAGCACTATGAAGCTATCAGCAGCCACCTCAGCATGAGTTCGATACCTGGCCAGGGAGCTGACCCACATGGTACGGCAGACCTCTCTTGTCTCACCCGTTGCTCCCCTCAACAGTGTGTCTCAGTGGATCCGCCTGTTCTGCTCTTCACTCCATCTCTGGTGAATCCTCTCACCACTACCCCTGTACCTCTAACCTATACCCCAGCTCTTGTATATATAAATAAATAAAATAAATCTTTAAAAAAAATAAAAACATTCCCTGGCAGAAGTTTGACACAGATAAAGTTGTAGAGACAATGATGGGCATAAATCAAGCCACTTGCTCTCCAAAAAGGAGATTAAAATTTGCAGCTGCGGGTGTGAAAGAAATGTTTAACATTCAACCATCCACCAAAGTGAGGTCTAGTTACTTTGTCATTATTAGGCATTTTTGCCTCTCTAGGTGGAGCCTTCCTTCTAGTCCTCACCAGAATTTCAACAAAATATTTGATCTTCTGCAAGAACCTGAATTGTTTACATCTATTAACTGAAACTCAGACCCACTTCTCACCACCAGGTGAGATGCAAAGTCCACCCACATCCACCCAAGGACAGTTGAGGTTAACGCTGTCAGTGAGACTGAGTGGGATTTTTGCCTTTGAAAGCAGGCTGTTTTCAGCCAGGAGCTGCAAAAAATTCCATCACATTAAAACCAAATCCAGAAAGCTAAGATATTGATTTTTTTAAAGATTTATTTATTTATGCATACAAGCTGGGGTACAGGCCAGAGGTGTGGGGTGGCAAGAGGCTTCACCAGAGACAGAGTGGGGATCAGAACAGGCAGATCAGAAATACACTGCTGAGGAGAGCAGTGGGCGAGGCAGGAGAGGTCTGCCGCACCATGTGGGATTCTTCCAGGCTGGGCGTCAAACTCGCATCACTGCTGCTGACAGCTCCACAGCGCAGCGCTTAACCGCTGTGCCACCAGGGAGGCCCTAAGATATTGATTTTTAATGAAGAAAATGTAACTATCGGGAAGATGGATGTCGTTGTTTGGTGAAAGCACCCTCTCCCTGTGGACAGTATTCCTGGGACACTAAATTCTGCTCAGAACATTGCTTGGCAATCATGGCATCACAGTCAGTAGAACTAGTCTCATGATTCTAATGCCCACTGATATTGGATGAACAAGGTTCAGCACCCTTCTAGGGACACAGCTGCCCCCACTCCTGTGATGAGGGTGGGGGTAGGGGAAAAACTTTCTATCCTGGGCATTTCGGAGAATTTAGAATCTAAGCATAAGAATCTCTGATGTAATTTTCTTTCTTGTTTTCAGAAAACAATGAGTCCTTCCCTGGTATTTTTAATTTTGGTATTTTTCTTCTTTGTATCTCACCTGATAGTGAGAAGTGAGTCTGAATTTCAGTTAACAGATGTAAACAATTCAGGTTCTTGCAGGAGATCAAATATTTTGTTGAAATTCTGGTAGGGAATAGAAGGAAGTTGCAAAAAACTCAGACAAGCAACACACACACACACACACACACACACACACCCTCCCAGAGACACTATTAACATCCTAGTGACTCTTTGATTCTTCCAGACTCTTCTATTTTCACCAATTGTTATTCTGATCTTTCCTGAGTACAGAAGCCCTTACCCCTGTGGTCAGCCAGGGGGAGTAGATCCTAGCCCTGTGTGAGGAACTGGAGACAGGGCACCAGAGCAAGCAGAGCCCACATTCAGCATTTTGTCAGGGGCAGAACTCAGATGTGCTACTGTGATGACCTTAACTTGTGCCCCTCAAGAGCACAGGGCAGACAATCAGGGAATTTGCTTGGTCCATGTTCTCTTTTACCTGAAATTTCCCCACAAGTTTCCTCTGCTGAGAGAAGCAGAATTGGTCTATTCACAGCAAGGTGATAATTACTACCTGGTATTTGTGGAACCTCAATCTTGTGACAATACTGCTTGGATATTTCTTGAGTGCCCACCATGTTTCTAGCACTTACCTACTCCTAACAAATAATAGGAAAAAAAAAACAAAACACAACACTGCTCTCTTAGGAAACTTCCATTCTATGGGAAGGCTGACAATATTTTTTTAAAGATTTATGTTTGCATACAAGCTGGGGTGTAGGCCAGAGATGTGGGGCGGTAAGAGGGTTCACCAGAGACAGAGTGGGGAGAAGAACAGGCAGATTGACCGAAACACACTGCTGAGGGGAGCAGCGGGGCGAGGCAGGAGAGATCCACCGTGCTATGTGGGAATCTCTCTGGCCGGGCATTGAACTCTCTCAGCATCTGCAGACAGCTTCACAGTGCTACGCTTAACCCGTTGCACCACCAGGGAGGCCCAAGACTGACAATTTTTAAAACAAGTACAAATAAATCATTTTAAATGATAATAAATGCTATGGAGAATAATAAGGCTGGACAGGCAAGCAGGATAGAGGAGAGCAGGACTTTAAATAGTCATGAAGGCCTCTTGGAGAAGGTGACATTTGAATAAGCACCAGCAGGAGACCAGAGAGTGAGTCCTGTGGAAATCTGAGGGGGTAGCTGGGAAGGTGGGGAAGATTGCCTACTGAGCTTGGATATACTAAGTATGAGGGCCCTATTAAACATAAAAGTGAAGATAACCGTCCTTCCGGCATATATTTGAGAATTGTCAGTCTGTGAGATGGAAGGAGGTCACCTAGAGAGAAAGAAGGCAGAGAAGAAAACAGGCCTAAAATTTATTCCAGGGTCACACCACTATTTAGAGAGCCAGGAGAAGAAGAAAAGCCAGGATATGAAACCAAGCATGAGAACCTATTGAGATGGAAGGGAAACTGAGAATGGGAAGCCAAACTGTGTCAAATATTGAGAGTGGCCAAAGGAGGGAGACAAGCTGGGCTTGGCATCATGGAAATTGTTAAAGGTCTAAGTGACAGTAGTTTTGGTCAAGTGATGGCGGGAGAGTGTTAGTGAAAGTGAGGGAGTAGAGAACTACCTGGCTAGGGAGCTGGCCTACAAGAGCTGGCTACAAGCTGGCTAATAAGGGCTGGTTGTAAGATAGCAGATTGAGGCCGGGTGCTCAAGGAAGCAGAAAGCTGACAGGCAAAGGCTGCTAGCCACAGAGTTTTCAGGCAGAGACTGGTAACCACAAGAGGCATAGAGATGCACATAGTAGCTTGTGGTGGTTTCATACCTTTGGGTGGCAAAGTGGGGAACTGAGATAAAGGGGGGAAATGGAGAATTACCAGAAAAGGGGGAAGTCCTCATGAGAGCTTATAAAAGTAAATCTGCCCCAAATAGTAATGGGGTCCTCACTTGGACCCCCACTTGCTGTCAGGAGTCTTTCTTGCAATAAACCTAAGCTTGCTAATCTTTAGTCCAGTGTATTGGTGATTATTCCTCAGCTGCTTGAACACAAGAGCCTAGCTGATCAGCAACAAAAGCTTGATAGGAGTGATTTCAAGTTATTGTGGGAAAAGAGGAATTGGAAATTGAATAGACCATTCTTTTGCAAGTTTTATTCTAAAAGGAAAAAGACAAATGGGGTGATAGCCAGAGGTAGATGTAAGAGTCAAGAGAGGTTTTTTTTTATCTTTTCATAGTGGTATAAATTGCAATTTGTTTATGCACCGATGGGCATAATTCACTAGAGAAATGATGACACGGGAAAAAGAGAAGAATGTTCCTGGTATGGTGTTCTTGTATGGAAGAGAGGAAAGAGCCCTAATGCTGCCATGGTACCAGGAGGGAGGCAGAGCACACAAAGGTAGACACCAAGCTGAGATGGTAGGATTCTATGGACATTCTCTTCTGATTGCTTTTGGATTCAGAGTGAAGTATAAAGCAAACCATCAGCTAACCGTCAGGATGGGGCATAAGGGTGGGAGGTTTGAATAAAAAGAAGCCCTTTGAGGAGAGTGAAGAAAGAAGAAAGAAATGCACCCTTGATCTAAGGACTTTACATTAATTAGTTCACTTATCTTTACAGTAGCCCTATGCAACAGGAACT
Organism: Scalopus aquaticus; assembly: GCA_004024925.1. Lineage (NCBI taxonomy): Eukaryota > Metazoa > Chordata > Mammalia > Eulipotyphla > Talpidae > Scalopus > Scalopus aquaticus. The sequence continues at coordinate 31,998 of PVIJ01013909.1, forward strand.
AATCTCCTCATGTATAAATAAGGAAACAGGCCAATGAAATAGATATGCCCATAAAAGCAAAACCTCATGAGAAGTAGGCTTTATTAGCCAAGAGGAGAGCAAGGAGTGTGTAGCCAGTCAATAGGCCTGCCCCAATCAAGCTAGAGGGAAGTAAGATATTTACATTTCAATCCCTCAAGTTGATCATGTTTGCATGAACCACTTTTTTACTCTAATTTGAGAAGAGCTTTCTGTGGGTAACTTAACGTACCAATGAATAAAAGTATTTTCTTCACTGTCACTGTTCATTACTTTTCCTTGATGTCAGAGTTACAATTTTACTTTGATGTGTTAATACAAATGGTGAAAACTACTGACTGTGTTGACATTCTGTCTATTTCCAAATACTTTAATCAAAAACACGTGTATCCATGCATAACTGCCAAGAGTTCCTAAAATAGCTTTTCCTGTCATCTTCCCCATTTCAACTAGCAATTATGACTTTGGCATATGTCTTTATCAGGATTTTTCTACTTTGGAGCCATGAATGAGAAAAGATGACACTATAGAGCAGTCTAAAATCTGACCCTAAGTGTGCCCATTTAAATTCTAGCTTTGAGACCTAGATGCACATCAATCTGAGTTCTGTTTGGAAAAGTTTTGTCTGGCTTGCTTGGTCTAGACCTACAGAATCATAAGTTTTATATATAAGGTGTGCAAATTTGACCATGATGCAAGTTTGAAGAAAACAGATCCTCTTTGGCATGAACTGAAAACCCATGACCTTTCTCATCATTTCCATCTATTTCCTGGCTAAACTGAACTCCAAGCTAAACAGGAAAGAAATAATATCTCTGAGTTTCAGCTGACCACATTTAAAATCTTGCAGATTCTCTGCAAGAATACATATTTTTAAAAGTTTATAAAACCCCCATTCATTCTCTTTAAAATGATGTCCTCATGTTGGTTGTTTGCTACTCTGAAGTGAAGATACAAGCAAAAAAACAGTTTTTTAAAATATAAGTCAGTGTTGTACCATTAATTTTATTTTCTGACACATACCATCATCAACAGAAGATAGATTAATGACCCACCATTAAAACACTGAACTACTTGCTTTAGCTGAAAGGAAGTATGGCTACACTTTTTGCACTTATTCATTAACAAACATTCATTAAATACCTACTATATGTGAGTCACTAAACTAGGGACTGAGTATACAAAATTGGGGAGAATGCATGCTTAAAGGCACATTCAGACAGAAATGTACCTAGTAAGAGAAAATTCTACAAAGAAAACTTTCCATCTGGTGTGCTCATTTTGAGCAATAAAATATAGATTACAATTGCAACTGTTGACTAGGTAGCTACCTATGATAATACTTGAGAGGTTATTTCTAATTTTTGTATATTTAATCACAGGATTGAGGAAGCCTGAATCATAATGATGAATAAGAACAATAGCTTACCATTCAGTAAACTTAAGCATAGGGAATTGATAGATCAGTAAAGTGATTGACAGAATAAGTAAAAATGTTATATCACAGTGTTTGGGGATTAACTTCCAATCCATCTTCACTATATCAATTAGTGAATTATTTCTCTTCAGCTCTGGACCCTTTTCTCCTAAATTGGATTCTACTGAAAACTATTTTTGTTCCATTCTGGTCTAATCTTAAATGGCTACTTCCTTGTATCAAGGCACTTGTTGCCAATTTGGAGAATTCTGTGGTTTGATTTGCAAATACACACATTCAGTGTTATGGAACGGGTTCTCCATCGATTTTATTTCTTAGGAGATTTTCTTTGATAAATAAGCTGGGCACAGTGTTTGCCAAGAGTTATTGTATGGTAAGACTTCTCAAGTGTGGGTTATGATTTTCTCTCATAGGTCAAATGGTTTCTTGATTTACATATTGCTGATGCATTCTGTCTCTATTCTGAATGTTCCTGAAATCTCTCTAAGGAAAACAACATATGAGCAGCATTTGAAATGAAATGAATTCTCCCATTGCAGAGAAATTACAGGTGCTGCAATTCTTCTGTCATCTGTTCACTTTTAGGTACCCTTCTATTATTTAGGCATCACCAAAACTCGAGTTCATATTTTCATGGGAAGTTACAAATTTATAATGAGGCATATGCAAAATGCTATGAGGCTAAAGAAGATGGGGTAATTAGTTACTGTAAGGGTTGGAGGTTCATGGAAGACTTCATAAAGAAGGTAAACCTCAATGAAAGACTGGGTCTTTGCTAGGGAAGAAGTATAGAAGAAATTTCAAACAAAAAGGAAAAACACAAAAACAAACTTTCATTATGCTTATTTCAGTAACTGTGTTTAAGTAATTAAAATCTAGTTTACACTGCTTCCATTTCCAATGACAAGGGAAATCATTTTCAACCCTGGAAAATGATGAGAAGTCTGCTCTTCAACTTTATGCATCTATTTTGCCCCAAAATATACTAAACTTCTTTTTACAGAAAAAGTATCTGTCCCACGTCCTCATACACTTAGGACATTTGCTTTAGATTTTCAAGGCAACAATTCTTTATTTTAAAAGGTCCAACATGAACTGATTCAGTACTCTTCCCAGGAATAAAAATATTTCCACATGTTGAGCCTAACTGCAAAAGGTTTACTGAAAATTAATGAATCTATATTTGTGGCATTTCAGTCTTTTTGTTAGATTGGCACAGATTTAGCACTGTATTGTCTGTTACTACAATGTGGAGAGACCTCTATGAAATATCCCTTCTTTGATAACCAGACACTAACATTGGCTCTTAAGCACAGTAATCTTTGTTTAGTATGCTTTTATAATCAAAATTATGTTTTTTTCCAACCTATGATGAACTGATTTCACTGGAAGCTAGAAAAATTTTTGAGTCCTAAAATTAGGAAGAGGAATGACAATTTTCTAAAAACTGCAGAGAAGCATTTTTTTTTTCATTTAGCTAAACAAGATTGCATTAAGACTATTTTTCTTTTGTAATGAGGTTTAAAAATTGGTAATTTACCTAACTTGTTTCCATTTCTATAAAATGCCTTTTATCACTGTTCTGGTTTCCCCCTAGTAAATAAAAATGTAATGGAAATACATTAATTAAAATTTCTAATAAGATTCTATAGCTATTGGCTCTAAACTCCAGGGAAAACATAAGTCCCTAATTACAGCTAATCAATTGCAATTAAGTCTCCCAATTCTCCCCTCCATGGACTTGCAGATAGGAATGAGCTGTTAATAAATTTTAGGAAAGGTTGAAAGCTTGCTATATGGCTGTCAAGGAGTTGCTATCAACCTATGGGAGAAAAATCCTAACCTGCACTTAAAAAGTCCTATCACACAGTAGCTCTTATTTTTCTGAGATAGTCTCAAGACAGGGCTTCTTGTGAAGAGACTCTTGTGGACTAGAGTTGATCTTAAGCACAATGGCTGGCTTTAGGCTTATACTATATGGCTCCCAGTTCCTGCTGAGGATTCACATTTTCAAGTGTCCTGGTCAATTATCTGGAGTTAAATGCTGGGGTGGGGGAGATGTGAAAAGGGTCAGAGACGGAACGATTAAAAGACTGTCACTACGAACCAGAGAAGCAGAACATAGATCAGATGTGGTATTTAGTGTGGAGGACTAGGATGGAGTGCAGGAGGTTGAATGCAGCAAAGGTCCTTGGAAGGAGGCAAAAGACACGGAAAACTAATAAGACATTGTTGAAAAAAATAGAAGACACAAAGAAATGGAAAGATAGTCTGTGCTCATGGATTAGAAGAATTGGCATCACTAAAATGGCTGTGTTACCTAAAGCAATATACAGATTCAATGCAACCCCGGACAAAATCCCTTTGGCATTCTTCACATAAATAGAACAAAAACTCACAAAATTTATTTGGAAATACAAAAGACCCTAGATAGCAAAAACAATCCTGAGAAAAATGAACAAAAATAGAGGTGTATGCTCCCAGACTTCAAGGTATACTGCAAAGCACATAATAATAATTAAAAACAGCATGGTATTTATGTAAAAGGAATACAAAGCAATGGAACAGAATTAAGGTCCTAGAAATAAACACACACATACATGGATAACTAATTTATGACAAATGGGTAAGAAGCAAGGAAACATACTATGTTAGTATATTTAGTAAATATACCACTGGAGCAAGGAAAGTCTCCTTAATAAATGGTGTTAGGAAAACTGGACAGTCATATGCAAAAGAATGAAATAGATGACTACCTTACACCATACACAAAAATTAACTCAAAGTAGCTTAAAGACTTCAATGTGAAACCTGAAATCATAAAATACACAGAAGGAAACACAGGCACTATGATCTCTGGTGTCAGCCTCAGAGATGTGTTTTATAACTCAACTTCAGTGCGAGGGAAACAAAAACAAAGATAAACCAATGAGACTACATCAAGTCAAAAATCTTCTTCAAAGTGAAAGAAACTACCATCAAAATAAAAAGAACATTCTATTGAATGAGAGACAATATTTGCCACACCATATGTCTGACAATGGGTTAATAACCAAAATATATAAATAACTCATAAAACTCAACAACATAAGAACAGCCCAAATAAAAATTGGGCAGAAGAATTGACTAGACACTTCTCCAAAAAAGACATACAAAAGAACCACGTACATCAAAAGATGTTCATCATCTCTTATTACTAGAAAAATGCATATCAAAACATCACCTGAGACAATGACTATTATTCAAAAGTAAAGAAATAAATGCTGAAGAGGATGTGGAGAGAAAGGAACCTTTGTACACTATTAGTGGGAATGTAAATTGGTGCAACCATTAAAGAAAGCAGTTTGGAGATGTTTTTAAAAATTAAAAACAAAAATTCCATATGATCCAGCTGTAAGGTTGAGTGACAGAAGAGGCAACGAAGCAGAGGGGAATGTAAGATAAAGAGGCCTTTATTAGCAATTCCTGGGCGAGGTTCATAGATCCCAGGCAGGGGTACTGTAGAGTCACACCCCGCAAATAGGGAGGTGGGTTTTTATGAGGGGTGAAAGAATTCCAAGGGCGGGGGCAACTCCATTTGGAGCTGGTGGCCTTGCAGGTGCATTTGAGCTGCGGCAGCCCGTCTGGGTAGTGGGGGCATGAGTTTCTTTCCAAGGTCACACATCTTCGCAGAGATTCTTCACAGCGCCCTTGTCACTGGTGAGGGGCGGGTTGAGTCTAACACCAGCTACCCTACATTTTTGGCATCTACCCAAAGAATACAAAAAATGCTAATTCAAAAGATATATGTTCCCTCATCATCACTGTAGCATTATATACAATATTCATGAACTGGAAACAGCAGCTATCAGCAGATGACTAGATAAAGATGTATATATATACAAAATGGAACATTATTTGACCATGCGCGTGACCCCCCCACAATACCGCCATTTGCAACAACATGGATAGACCTAAAGCATATTATGTTTAGTGAAATAAGTCAGCCTGAGAAAGACAAACACTTATGATTTTACTTATATATGGTATATAGCAAAACCAAACAAATGAGTGAAATAAAATAAAAATAATCCTATAAACCATAAAAAAGAGAGATGACAACAAAGTTAGAGAATCCAGAAAGAAAGGAATATAGGAAGAAAGGTGTAAGGAACACTATTAACATTGAATAAATACAAATACTATATAAACAATAGGCATTATGCAAATATGTTGAATTTAAATGACTTTAATTTGAATATATTTGAATTCCAATACTTAGAGTGCTGTGATTGTCATTACAATTATCATGGAAAATCAACACTTGATTGCTGCCACCAGTCAGCAGCAAGACATGGTCATGTTAGGTTAATAAATGCAAAGTATTTAACCAATATTCTCCCTTAGTAGTGAGCCTCTTTTAGGGATAACAACAAATTAGTGCAGGTTTTCATTGCTGTCGTCCTATTTTCTTCCAGAAGGCAGAATAGACACAGAGAAGGAACACTTGGTTTTGCTTTCGTACTGATGGCATACAGTGAAGCCTGCATTGATACCCTGCTGACTTGCTGAGCCAATCTTAGCTCATCCATAGGCCTGTGTTCTTTTGTCAGTTCAGGTCTAGTTTAACTCTTAATTGACAGCCCCCTCCTTCACTCCAGAGAGTTTGAATCTGCTGGATTCCACACTATGAGGTAACCCTTGAGTCCTAGATTTTCACTGTCCTGTTTCTTTAATTATCAACATCATGTCCTACTCCCTCTACTCTCCCTCAATATCCCACTCCCTCTACTCTCCATCCCCCTGACAGATAGCAAATTCTTTATTGTGTGTCTGTTATAAATATTAAAACATCTAAATATTTAGGGGTCCTACTTATTTCATGACTAAAATAACCCTTGTATTTACCTTTCAATCCCTCACAACTTTCTTGCTCAGCATCTGGCCCTCAGACCAATTCACCCAACTTGCCTTTTTCCACTCTACTTTTTCTTCCCTCGCCCTTCTTTGCCCTCTCTGTGTTAGGAGTCTCAGTTTCACTTCTTGCCTATATTTACCCCCTTGCTCCTCATTGCGCCTCATGCCATTTGGGCTGCCTTCCACCCATTTATGATTCTGTGCTGGCATCTGCAAGTACAGGAACAGTTCCAAAAGCAATAAATGGAGACTCAGGAAGAGAGAGAAGATGAACTAGCAAACACAAGATTCACTTTTATGAACAGGAAAAAAGAAAGAGATTGGAAAGATATATAAGTTAATTTTTTTAATTTCCAACAAAATAGGTAATTAAAAGTACCACAAAAAAAAGCATTGCTGAATGTTTCTACTATAATCAAGATGCAAAAAAAGATCACATTTCCATAATTTTAAATCAAGTCAAATCTGTCTCTTGGACCCACCTTTTCAAGATCAATGTCATGTCCAATATCAATGTTTCTGTGGCTTCTAATCCTTGCAGCCCACCTTTCCTTGTATTATACCAGTATCCTGAGTTTCCTTGTCCAGGAAAAATGGGTGAATTAACAATTAGCCACCAATCATGGCTCCTATTACCATCCTCACTATGCAGGCTGCTGTGGGTTTGTCAATACCAGATATGTGCAGGCTCCTCAAGGGCCCTCATTGCTGCCTCAGAGACCTGTCATTTAGTGCCCAACCTCCTGGGTATTCCCTTGGTCACTACCGTGCCCAGTCTTGTTTCTGGAAGCAAAAGAGCCACATTTTCATATCACTCACAAAATCCACAAAGCAGACATTGCACATGCCTTCAGAGGTCAGTCCATAAAAGTAAATGAGTAACTGGTATATAAGCCAATAGGGAGTGATAGGAACGGAGCTGAACTGGAGTAAATATTCCATCTAGATAGGAATCTGATGGTATTTTGCATTTTTTGAGAGGAACTGAAATTCAATATTCTCGGAAGAAATATCCTATTTGTTAAATTATTGTCAAGTAGCTAAAAGTGATAAACACATGTGGGTCAAACTTAACACTTCGATGGCCAGCCTGTGCTCCACCCCCTCACTGGCAGTTTGCAAGCTCTGAGCCCTACAACCAGGCAACCCTCACTGGAAATGGGCTCCTTCCTACTTCTGCTTAGAGCCAAGCTGCCAGTACTTTCCCATCTTGGGAAATCCAGAGTGATTGTTTTGACAGGCCTAAACTGTGCAGGCTTTAACTAAGAGAAAAGCCAGTGTTGGAGCTGACTTTCATGGAAGTATCATTTTTATTTCTTTCAGCCATCAACTATGAACAACTCTATTCTATTGCCCACAAACCAGGGGGTATAGGGAACTCAGACATGAAGAACAAGAGGCCTATATGCCATTCCCCTCTATGTTCTATTGTGAAGTATATGCAGTATAGTATACTATAATGTGAAAATACCCATGGGGTGATTAAGGAGTCAACAGTCATGCAACCAGGTCACAAAACAGAACACATTCCAGAAATCTCCTGTACTCTATGCTGATCTTATTCCCTCTTTCCTACAGAATATGAACTACCATCATGAATTTTTGAATAACCATTCCCCTAGTTCTTTGCATATTACCTACATATGTACTCTAAAATATATAGTCTAGTTTAGACTATTTTGAACTTTGTATATCATAATTTTGAATGCATACACTCTTCTATGATCTGCCTTGTTTTTGCCAGCATTATTGAAAACTCAACTATGTTATTGAGTATAGCTATAAATGATTTATTCTGGTATATTATTAGAGCTTACTTCTCCATTCTACTATGAATGGCCATTTGGGTTGCTTCTAGAGTTTTGCTATCATTAACACTGTTAATAAAATTATAAACAACGCCCCCCAAACATGGCAGCGAACAGACGCTAGGATCAGGCTCTCCCACAAAAAATAGATTTATGGAGAAAAATATCCCTAACTTTGAGAGCTGTCTTGAAGAGAACCAGATACCCTATGCAATACAATCAACCCCGGGGGTGCTTTAGACTTAAAAATAAACCGAAGAGTCGGAGTAAAGAGAAGAGAAAAAACATCGGATTCCACACAATGGAGCAGCAGAAAGGAGAGGTGGGTGGACCAGCTTCCCCTGAGAGCCACTGAATACAAGGTTAGAAACTGCAGTGAGGTTGGAGGGCTCCAGCCAGCCGACTGGGAGCGCGACCCCCACTCCCCCACACCACGACCCCCCTCTCTTCCCTGCATGGCAGCCCTGAGGAGCAGGAAAGCGGGAGGGTCACTGCGTCCCATCCCCTACCTGGGGCTAGGTAACATCTCAAAGGGGAGAAAGTCCAAGCAAGAAACATCCCCCACTGGTTGCTAGGTGATAGATTAGCCAGAGAAACCAGTTGGGCTGGAAAACCTTCTGCGGAGACCACGTCAAACACTCTGGGCTTTAGAATGCGAATCGATGGGATGGGAAGGATGGCATTTAAGGACTATTGACTGACAATCCCCAAAACCCCTCCCATACCTGTGCTGAAAATATCTCCTGCTGAAACTATCTCTGACCACACCCTCCCCTGCAAAGTGTCAGCATCTTGGCACCCGGAGGGCAGCAAAAAACAAACAAACGAACAAACAAACAAAAAGACCACAGCAGGTGGTGAACACAGCCCAGCACTTGCCACCCCCCCAACTTCTAGGTGGCTGCACGCTGGCACCCGAGAAACTAGGTGAGGTGAAACGCTGATCAACAGCCACCAACAACCTCCACCCCTGTACCCCTTCGTGGAGTAGCAGGCCCGAAGCAGCAGAAAACAAACTAAGACCAGAAGCTCCCAAGCCCTCCCCACCAGACATAACCCGAGGGGCAGGAGTAGCCCCAGGCAAACATTGGAGGAAATGGGGGGAGAGGGGAGAAAGAATAGAAAGACTCCCAGCAAGGTCTAATGACAGCAGCAACAGCAAGACAACAACATATGTCACTGGAAAGGAGGGGCTGAACTCCAGCAGGGGACCCAACCAGAAACCCCAGAACCTAAGAGCAAAAGGACTACAGAACTCCAAATTCACATCTCCCCAATACTTTATTTTATTATTATTTTTTATTTTTTACTATTTTATTATTATCATCCTTTTTTTTTTTAACTTTTAAACTACCTTTTTCTCTTGGTCCTTCATTCCTACTTTTCTTCATCTTTATTCCCCCTTTCTTTCCTCTCCCTGTTTTTTTTCCCCTTTCTCTCTTTACTCTTTTCTTTCTTTTTTACTACAAACCACCCATTCATCTTCTCTAATTAAACTCGGAACCGGAAACACACTGGAGACATGCCACAAGAAACGTAAAAATTCAATAAAGAAAAATAACAAAATCCAGAAGATACCTAGCCACAGCCAAGGCAACTCAGACACTAGGGAACCACAAACACTCCTGAGCAAGTAAAACCAGAAGTCATGCCCACGAGCACCAGTGGAAAATAACGAACAGAGCAAAGCAGAAAACCAACAATGGGAAAGAAAAAAGTCACAAATGACCCTCAAAACAATACACCACAAAAAGAAAATCCCTCTCCAGAACCCATTAATATGGACATAGAAGATTACATCCACCTAACAGATAAAGACTTCAAAATAGCCATCACAAAAAATTTGATAGAATTAAATGAAAAGAACAAAGAACTGAGGGATATAAATAAAGAACTGAGGAACGAGAATGAATCCATAAAGAAGAAATTGAAGGAACTAGAAGATTTAAAAGAACTGAAGAACGAGAACGAATCCATAAAGAAGAAATTGAAGGAAATGGAAGATTTAAAAACATTAGTAGAGGAGCTAAAGAAATCCAGGGAAAGCCAGAAAAGTCAATTAAAAGATATGCAGGGAAGAATAAGCACTCTGGAAGATAAAGATACAAACAGAATCAAGGCAGAAAAGGAAAGAGAAAAACAAAGGAAAAAGAATGAGGAAAAGCTTCGAGAACTATCTGACACCATGAAAAAAGGAAACTTCAGAATCATAGGAATCCCAGAAGGAGAAGAGAGAGACAAAGGAACAGAGAAATTTCTCAAGGAGATAATTGAAGAGAACTTCCCAAACATGAAAAAGGAAACAAAAGTTGATATACAGGAAGCCAGACGATCTCCATATTATCACAACGAAAGAAAAAAAACTGCAAGACATATGATAGTAAAACTATCGAGAATTCAAGACAAGGAAAATATATTGAAAATGATGAGGGCAAAGAAACAAATAACCTATAAAGGAAAGCCAATTAGGCTGACATCAGATTTCTCTGAAGAAACACTACAGGCAAGAAGAGATTGGAGGGACATGTACAACACATCACATGCCAACAAATATCAACCAAGAATACTCTACCCTACAAAGCTCTCATTCCTCTATGAAGAAAAAACATGGACCTTTTCCGACAAACAGAAACTACAGAAATTCATCACTACCAAACCCCCACTCCAAAGAATACTAGAAGAAGTCATGAAGACAAAACCAACAGAAGAAAGACCAGGAAACACAGAATAAGGTAAGAAGTAGAACCACAAAAGAGTAAACGAACGAACAAACAAAAAAAATGGATGACAGTATATCAATATTAACTCTAAATGTAAATGGACTAAACACACCAATTAAAAGACACATCATAGCAAGATGGATCAAAAAACAGAACCCAACCTTCTGCTGTCTACAAGAAACACATTTAATTGAGAAAGATAAACAGAGATTAATAGTTAAAGGATGGAAAACAATCCTACAAGCAAATGGACCAAGAA
>PVIJ01013910.1:0-23768 GCA_004024925.1 Scalopus aquaticus
TGGTACATATACACAATGGAGTACTATTCAGCATGGAAAGAAGATAAACACATGCAATTTGCCGCAACATGGATGGAATTAGAGGGAATCATACTCAGTGAAATAAGCCAGAAAGAAAAAGAAAAATATCGAATGGTTTCACTTATAACAGGACTATAGGGAGGCTGGGTGGGAGAGAGACACTCAGCGGTGGGGGAGGAGGGAGGGGAGGATAAGGGCACAAAATGGAAGAGAGGAGAATACAGGGGACCATGGAGATGGATCACGGGTGAATTGGTGGTGGGCTGCCCAAGGGGAATACAAAATGTAAAAGACATAAATAACAATTAAAAAAAAAATTAAGGCTTTCCAAAAAATATTTTACATTCTTTCTACAAACCTACTGCATGACCCTGGAAAAAGCCCACAATATAGTTCTTCATTCAAGATTAGTAGAAACTACAATTTTCTAGGCATAAACTTAGGCAGAAGGAAATTAGAGAGGAAACTCTCATAACAAGCTTCCCCAGGTCATATCTGAATTATTTCAGGGCTGTCTGTATGCACTGAAGCTATCATGCCATCCAGTACTGGACTGCCAAATGAGGAAGTTGGACTGTATTATTTTCCCTATGGCTCCATGGACAAATACAAGGTAAGTGCCATCTCTTTAGGAGTTGCTATTGTCAGGTCTTCCTCTATTTTGTTTCCATTTGGAGATGCCAAGTTATGGTGCAAAGTTTAGTGTTTGAGATGGAAACCTCAAGAATCGGCTAGCAGCCCTCAAGGGGCCATTGAGATAGAAAGAGAGAAACACAGAATTGAGTCCTCTAGTGATTGAGGCTTGGGGGTGAGCAACATGGCAGATTCTGAGGAATAAGGTCATGCTCCTACAGATTTGTGAGCAGATGCCTAGTGGCAAGCAGAAGGCCAGGACTTCTGTTCCTGGTTGCTTCCCTGGGAGACAGCAGCCACACCAGGTTCCATGTGCCCCTGTGTTGTTTCTTTTTTTAGTCTGGTGTGGGAATCGATCTGGTATCTGCTTTAGTTGCTAAGACCACTTGTCCCTCAGGGGGTAGAGACATTGCCAGGAAAGAACTAGCCCAGCCCCCTCCCAGGCACCATGAACCCCTCCCCACCCCCAGACTTCTGTGTGAGTGAACCCAAAGGTCATCCCGGTTGAGACCTCCAAGGGACTGAGGGTTTGTATGAAGCCTCTCAGACTTAACCAGGTCTCTAAATAGGAGGGTATTTTAATTGACCTTGTAAATTCTGATAGATTACTGAATTCAACTCACTTTGGAGAAAGGCTCCGGTGCCAGAGGGGGATGCAGACATAACCCAAGCTGTGCCCCCAACCTGCAGTTATCACACCCCCTCCCAGTAGGAGAGGGGGCCAGACAGTGTCCCCCCAGTGTTCCCCTCCTTTGCTGGTGGCACAGCATGTGGCATCAGTAGGGGATAGCAGGAGGAGGTGAACGTGGTTGTCCATCCTCCACTCCTTTCTGCCAACCTGCCAACCTGCCAACCATGCAATCTTGAAGGAGGCGAGGAGAGGACTTGGAGTGGAGCAGAGCTGAGAGTTTTAAGCAACTCCCCTCCCCCATAATCCTTGCAGAAACAACTGCAGAAAATTTATGCTTATCATTCAGATAACCATTTTCCAGTCTCTGTCTGTCCAGATTATGCCTACATAGTTGTTTTTTTTTTTTTTTGCTAAACAAAAACTGTTTTGTAAACTGCTTCCTCCCACCCTTTACTACATAGCGAGCATTTTCTGTTGATCATAAGTGTTCTTCAATAAAATGACTTCAGATGTGGTCATTAGATCCCACTGAAAGGATGCAGCTTGATTTAGAATCAATCATGTCTCTTGGTCATTTAGGCAGCGTCTAAGTTTTCAGTAATACAAATAACTGTGCTAAACATCTGTGCAGATAAATGTTTGCCTATACCCCAGATTATTTTAATTCTAATCAATTTCTAGATGCAAATTAATGGGGTAAAACATACCTAAGGAATGGAAAGGTTTAGGTGTGCCCAGGTCTCCTGCTGATAAGTATAGTGATAACGTAGTACCAGACACTTCAACAGTGGCTATTGTTATTTCTCGATTTTCTTTGTAGCCCCCCATACCCCTCCATATCATTATTATTCAGAGCTCCCCTGAATACAGAGGGGCTGTAATTTTACCTGGACAAAGAGTGCCATAGGTGTCCTTGTCTGGAAGACTGACCCCAGTAGAGTGACCTGCATCAGGTGTGGGAATGGGAGTTCTGGAGTGGAAGAGGCACAGGTGTTCAGATTCAGTTTATGGATGGATGTAACTTCCAGGTGATATCCATGGTCTGGCCACTCCTCATCAGTTCCCCTACGCCCTACCATACATGGGCATGGCAGGGACGTTGTGATAATGGCTATGAGGACAGTTAGCCCTCCTGAGCTGCTGGCTATTGGGATCTACCTTCCTCCTTTCTTCTCTATACAACCTCAGACCTTCTAACATTCCTCCCCTCCTCCATCCCCAGCAGTGTGCCACTGGATTGACTGGTAAGGCAGTAATGATTGGTGTGGGCTAAAGAGGGGAGGGGGCAGACAACCCTTGCTGTAGACAGAGGGTGGGGAGAGGGAGAGAGAAAGAACAAGCACTTCACTCCCACCTCCCTAAGTGGCCCTGGAAAGACCACTCACTTGGCATTTGTAAAGTTTTCCATTATCTCACTTTCCTTAAATCTGACTCCCTCTATATACTTACAACTGTGTAAGCTTTGGAATCCAAGGGACTACCTCTTATATTCGCTTTTGTTAATTCCTTGATAGATGAATATGCACAGAATACATATTTTATATAAGAACATACATTTTTAATATATAACCTGTCTACGTGTGTACTACTTACTGCTTGGGAAAAAGGTGCAAGTAAAAACAGCAACATTGTCTCCATTATAATCAGTTGCCTCTCAGGCTCACTACCCTTTGAACCATCATACTGGGAAGGTCCCCTGAATATTGTGAGGGATGGGAGACACATTGTTGGGTGATTTCCTCTACCTGGTCACTGTTTCCCTTAGCTAAAATAATTAGCGGTCATATTTGAAAAGAAAAGAAATGACAGTGTAGACAAGTTGATGTGGAAATGTGGGGTTAGCTGTTGTTTCCTTTGGGAGAATTGGCATCAACAATGGGGATGGCTACTATTTTGTGGGACTATGTGAGTTTCAAAATAGTTTTTATTTTGAAAGATTTTAAACTTTAATAAAAAGTTGCAAAAATATTACAGAAAGCTCCCTGCACATTCATTGCATATCCCTCAATGATAAGCTTATAACTATAGAATATAATAAAAAAAAAAACCCAGGAAATTGACAGGTACTGTATTAACTTTACACAATCCTATTAACTCTAGATAAAAAATTTAAAAATCATTATGGGATATTATTTTGTCTTAAATAAATAATAAAAAAGAAATGTCTAGGACCCCCTTTGCTCTAAAATGTATTGGTATGAAGTTGTGTATACCATTCTCTGACAATTTAAAAAGCTCCCTGGTCTCTGGATTATGTCCACATTGTAGTCCGATTGTTATTTGTGTTTTTCCCTCATTCTCATTCTCTTACTCTCTCAGTTATTATACCAGACTTAAAACTTTCTCTTTTATTGGTCTTGGCTGATCAACTGTAGTACCAATTTTTAGCTTCTTATAGAAATAATTTTTTGTTTTTATTCATTACTTTTTTGAACAATATTAGATGGTTCTTTTTTCTAGTTTCTTGAGTGGAAATGCAATTTGTTTTCAATCTTGAATCAGGTGAAGTTTTAGCAGGAAACTAGGCTGTTTGCAAATAGTTTAATAAAAGAACTACTCATAAAGGTGTGTATACTTTTACTCCTTACTCCTAAGTCTGAAGGGGAAGAGCTGCAAGACTCCCAGAGTGGGGCTGTGGGAGGACCTGAGGTGTAGACACCAGGTTTTATGCACCTCTCTCCTCTGGTGTCTGCCAGTGGCAAGACATAGGAGAGTTGGGGACCTTTTTGATATGGTCCATAGTGCTGTTTTCTTCTAGTCCAAGCAGTTCTGAGCAGTTCTGAAAGTGAATGTGGAAAGAACTGGAAAACTTTTTCCTAATGAAGTCATTTAAGGTTATGATATTTCCGCTGAATATTGCTTTGACTATATTTTAAATTTCTGATTAATTTGTAATTTCCTACTTAAACCAATAATTTTTGGAAGAGCAGTTAAAATTTCAAGAATTTTTTGGAAGGGGTGTTCCTTGTGGTTGATTTCTAGTATTAGTGCATTAAAATCAAGGATGTGGCCTGTATAATTTATAAGTGAATTTTTTTAACTGGCATAGTTAACATTTGATAAATATTTCAAGTGTTCTGGGGCCTCCCCAGTGGCGCAGCGGTTGGGCGTTGCGCTGTGGAGCTGTTGGCCGTGAGCGATGCCGGTTCGACGCCCAGCCGGGGAGAATCCAACATGGTGCGGCAGACCTCTCCTGCCTCGCCCGCTGCTCTCCTCAGCAGTGTATTTCTGATCTGCCTGTTCTGCTCCCCACTCTGTCTCTGGTGAACCCTCTTGCCGCCCCGCGCCTCTGGCCTGTTCCCCAGCTTGTATACATAAATAAATAAAAATTCTTAAAAAAAAATATTTCAAGTGTTCTATGAATGTTTGAAAAAGATAATTATTTTTTGGGCTGGGCAAGAAAATCTATATTAATTCAAACATTCATTGGATTGTTATTTAAGCACTTGCACTTTGGTAACTGTATATGATTTGTTGGTTTTTTTTTTTTTTTTTAAAGATAAGCTAAAATCTCCACTATATATGTGAGGTTATCAGTAGCTCCTTATCCTGGTATCAGATTTGCTTTTGGTATTTTTTTATCTGTGTTATTATTAAGTACATAGATTCCTGGCTATTATGTATTCTTGGTGGATCATATCTTTTATTAATGTAAAATATTCCCCTTGTCCCTTTAATGTTTTTAGCCTTGATTTCTAATTTGTCTTTTTAATTATTATTACTAATCTGCTTTCTTTTTTATTAGCATTTACCTAGTGGATCTATTTTTTCAATTATTTACTTTCCCCTTTTCCATTGTTTCATTGTGCTTCATATGGTAGAGAAAAAATGAGTGATGATTTTTGCTATTTCTTTTTTTTTTTTTAAAGATTTATTTATTTCTACATACAAGCTGGGGTACAGGCCAGAGGCGTGGGGCAGCGAGAAGGTTCACCAGAGACAGGATGGGGAACAGAACAGGCAGATTGACAGAAATACACTGCTGAGGGGAGCAGCGGGCGAGGCAGGAGAGGTCTGCCACGCCATGTGGGAATCTCCCTGGCCGGGTGTCGAACTCGCATCGCTGCCGCCGACAGCTCCATAAGCTCAGCACTTAACTACTGTGCCACCAGGGAGGCCCTGATTTTTGCTATTTCTGAGGGTACTCCTCAACTTGTGTCAATAAAACTCTTTCTTTTCCCCCCTGTATATTAAGAGAGTACTGTTTTAGATTTAATAGTAAGAGTACTCAAAGGCAAGGCAGTGAGCTAGTGGCTGATGTTATTCAGGAGGAATTTGGATTTTTTATGCTCAGTATTCCAGGACTTAATGGGCTGAGTAATGAGTGTTTTGATAAAGTTGCTTTTATGTGTTTGTTACTATTTAAATGTTGAATCCTATGCTAGGTTGAACTGTTTCTCAAGTGAAAATTATACATGGAAAAAAAAATACATTCATATGCCATTTTATGGTCTTATACAATATGACATTTGTGTGAATTCTTGACAATAACTAAGTTGAGTAGAAGCATGTCTATGAAAAGGATAAATCACTCTATTTATATCTGTTAGTTCAAACTATAAAGAGGGTAAAATCATCAACATTCTTTCAGTTGAGTTAGATGGGCATTTTTATTGTATTATTAAAAGACCTGATAATTATTCTATTTCTGTTAGTCTGGTTTTCTTACTCAGACTTTTAGTCTACTTACATGCCTTTCCACAAGAGGGGTTTGGTAGTCTGGTTTTACAATATATCCTGTATATAACTTTCTATGATTTGCCATGCAACATTTTTGGCAGATTCCATCCAATTCCACATTGTATTTTTCTTTATCACTTGTTTGGGGGAAATGTTCCTTCATTTTAGACATTTTCCCATTTAAAGTTACAACCTCTATACTGAAATGGATTCATTCTCCAACTGAACAATTTGGTTTACTGAACAAGAAACTCCAAATTATTGAAAATATTTTGCCTAAAAGAATTTCAGACAGAGAATTGCTCATCTAGTGTTCAAGGTAGATTGGTGGAGATTATCATTAAACATTTTTTTTTTTTGGTTGAGCATGTAATCCTGACCATTTTTCCATCAGTCTGGTACACATTTCTAGTTACATTTCCCTGCAGTGCCTGTGAGCAAGCACTGGGTTCTGATTAAACATTAACCCTAAGTCATGCAAAAGGCTTCTTCCTAGAAATTGATTTGTTGATTTTTAAAATGCCTCTTAAAATAAGAATCCCCATTAAATTTCATATTGGAAAGAGAAGCAATAAGTAAGATTGACATCACCAGGAATGTCTGTGTGCTGTAGATATGTACAATTTTTTTTTAGTCATTATATTGAACATGCCCCATTTTTAAGTATGACCTTGAGTAGTCATTGCTTTAGAAAACATGGACTGGTTAGGACATCCATTAATGTCCTAGAACAAATGCTATAACAAAATCCCCAAAGGAGACAGGAATTTTACTGGTCTCCGGATACAGGAATCCATTTGTTGACTCATATGCTGAGTGTGATGAGCTGTAAAATGAAGTTAATTTCTGTGCCAGACCAAACTAGGTGAAACGTCGAGCAATGGGATAAGATAAAGTCGGCATAATTTCAGAGGGAAAAATAACTCTTTTTTTAGATGTTGTCACATGTGTTTTTTGTTTTTTTGACAAAGCCTTGTAGAATAATAAAGAAGAACATAATCTAAGTAAGAGCTTCAAATAGTGTCTAAATCTTTCACTGTGAAATCTTTAATTTCTGGTTATACTTCAGGCAGAGTAGAACAGAGGACAACACATTAGAGACAGATACAGTTAATTGTATAATTTGGGGCAACAAACTGCTCTGATTTGTTTCCTATATGTAAAAGGAAGATGATAATTTCTATCACACCAGCTTCTTATGTGGATTAAATAAAATATTTTATAAACACACCAATAAGTGAGTCATATATAGCAGTGTCTTTTTCATTAATTGTATAATGACATAATTTAATGCTTTCTGAAAATAGGGTTATGGTTTTTAAAAATTTAAACATGCTGATTAAAATTTTACCTTCAAAAGGTAATGTTTTATGTGTCAGGTCTTGATCCTAATACTTTATGATGTGTTTTAGTGTCATCCCCTTTGCACGTCTAAGGAAACTGAAACACACAGAAAAAAAATTCACCCAAGTGTAGGGCAGAGTTGTGAATTTTGCACCAGTATAACACTACAGTGGCATTTTTATTTTTAATTTATAAAATTTTGAATAGGTAAGACATTTACGTATTTTAAATATAAAATAGTCATAAAAAATGTACAGCAATGTATCTTCCTGCTTCCCATGAGTGGCTCCCATTCTCATATGTAATTAGTTATTAGTTTCTTAGGTGTCTTTTTGGAGTTTCTCTATGCAAGTGAAACAAATACAGATGGATGTTTTATTTCCTCCCTATTTTCTTCTATTTTATAAACTTTTTACTTTTATTAAAACATCTTCAAAACCTTTTCTAGTCAAATCCTAGGGAGCTTTGTCTTTTTTTTAGGACTGTGTAACACTTCCTCTCTTCTACTGATAGGCTGTTGTTTCTGATCAGTGCTATCATAATGAATGCAGCAATGAATGATCAAGCAGTTCTGCCCATACCCCTCTGCATGAGTGCAGGTATAATTGAATGCATTTCAGTTGCGGCTACATACTGTTTTCATGCGCAACACTGACAGATACTGCAGTCCAAAGGGACTTCCACCCTCCCACCTATGTAAGACAGTGTCCATTCCCTCATCTCCCTGCCAAGTATGTTATCTAGTTTGCGGAGTTTTGCTGACCTGATAGGTGAAAAAATGGTATCTTAGACTAGTTTTAATTTTTATCTGTTATAATGTATGGAGCTTCATAACATCATAGCTTGTATATTTTTAGCAACTGTATTGTTGTACCAAAAAAGTACTAAGGGGCCTAGTGGAAAAGAATCATTTTTATTCTTTTTTTTTAACATTTCATTTTATTGATTTTTTAAAAAATATTTATTATTTATGCATACAAGAGCTAGGGTATAGGCCAGAGGTGTAGGGGATGAGAGGATTCACCAGAGACAGAGTAGGGAGCAGAACAGGCAGATCTACTGAAATACACTGCTGAGGGGAGCAGCGGGTGAGGCCGGAGAGGTCGGCTGCACCATGTGGGAAGCTCCCTGGTGGGATCGAACTTGTGCTGCAGTGGAGTCCAATAGCTTCGTAATGCTGAGACTTAGACCCTTGTGCTATCAGGGAGGCCCTAACATTTCATTTTAAAATGTGTGGAATAAAAAGTTACTTTTTCCTATTATTCTGGCCAAAGGGGATGGCCTAGTGCCTGGCCTATATATGCTTTAGAGATAAAAGTAAAGTAAGAGTCAGGTTCACTATCAGAGAGCCACGTGGAAGTACTAAGTCACTGGTCGGAACTTAGTGACTCTCCAGGTGCTTGGACCTGGGTGTGGCTTAATGGTGTTTTGACCTCTATAAACTTCCTGGGCACCCCATGGTGTAACTGTAGATTTGTTGAAATCTAGGACTTAAGTACAAGTGGCATTCAATTATCCATATTCCCTTTAACTGTTTTATTATGACCTATCGACAAATTATTTACACTTCAAAAGTGCTATTTTTTTTTAAAGATTTATTTTTTATTTATACATACAAGCTGGGGTACAAGCCAGAGCTGTGGGGCGGCGAGAGGGTTCACCAGAGACAGAGCGGGGAGCAGAACAGGCAGATCAGAAATACACTGCTGAGGGGAGCAGCGGGCAAGGCAGGAGAGAGGTCTGCAGCGCCATGTGGGATTCTCCCCGGCTGGGCGTCGAACTCGCGTCGCCGCTGCCGACAGCTCCACAGCGCAGCGCTTAACCGCTGCGCCACCGGGGAGGCCCCTAAAATTTCTTTTCACTGTGGTAAAATGCACCAAACATAAACTGCCATCTTAACCATCTTGAAGTGCACAGTTCAGTGACATTAAATCTACTCACATCATAGTACAACATACATCACTGTCCATCTCCAGAACTTTTTCTTCTTACAAAACTGAAACTTTGTACCCCTTAAACAATAGCTCCCCATTCTCCCCTTCCCCATCCCTGGAAGCCACCATTCTATTTTCTTTCTGTATTAAATTTGCTCTAAATATTTCCTATGACTGGAATCTTACAGTATTTATCATTTTGTGACTTGGCTTATCTCAGTGTCCCCAGGGTGAAACCATGTTGTAGCATGTGTCAGAATTTCCTTCCTCTTTAAGTCTGAGTAATAATAAAAAAGTGGTTTGAGGGTCTCCCCGGTGGCGCAGCGGTTAAGCGCTGCGCTGTGGAGCTGTCGGCAGCGGCGACGCGAGTTCGACGCCCGGCCGGGGAGAATCCCACATGGTGTGGCAGACCTCTCCTGCCTCGCCCGCTGCTCCCCTCAGCAGTGTATTTCCATCAATCTGCCTGTTCTGCTCCCCGCTCTGTCTCTGGTGAACCCTCTCGCCACCCCACAGCTCTGGCTTGTACCCCAGCTTGTATGTATAAATAAAAAAAAAAATAAAATAAAAAAAATATATATATTAAAAAAAAAAAGTGGTTTGAGTAGTCAGTTTTATATTGTGCTTATTTTACCATAGTTAAAAATAAATTGCATGCTGCTCAGTGAGTAGAAAACATATAGTTTATGAAATTGTAACCATAATTGAAATTTTTTTGTTTTAAATCAAGAGTTTCTTAAGCGCTATTCCATTTTATGTGTACCCACAGTTTGATTATCCATTCATTCATCTGTTCATGGATGCTTGGGTTGCTTTTACCTCTTTCTGGCTATTGTACATAATGCTACTACGAGCACTGGTGGACAGATATCTTTTTGAGACTCTGCTTTTAATTCTTTTGGGCCATTTTAACCATTTTAATCTATAGTGCTCAGTGACATGTACATTTGCATTGTTGTGCAAACATCACCACTCACTCCAGAACTTCCTCATCTTCTTCCTCACATTGTCAACAAACATGTATTCTAAGCCAGGTAGGTGAAGCTGGAAATTAACAATGGACAAATCAACTTGCCCTTGAACTTTCTTTTTTCTTTTTTAAAAGATTCATTTATTTATGCATACAAGTTGGGGTGTAGGCAAGAGGTGTGTGTTGGAGGGGGAGAGGAGAGGATTCACCAGAGACAGTGGGGAGCAGAATAGGCAGATCGACTGAAATGCACTGATGAGGGGAGCAGTGGGTGAGACAGGAGATCTCTTCTGTGCCATGTGGGAAGCTCCCTGGCTGGGTATTGAACTCGCGCTGAAGTGGCTCTGGATAGCTTCATAATGCTGAGACTTAACCCGTTGCACCAACAGGGAGGCCCCTGCCCTCGAACTTTCAAAATGGTTGTAAGAAAAATTCTCATTTCAAAATTGTAGCCTTTTGGTCTTTATGGATGATGGGGCTTACATTCATCTTTGAACTTGACAGTTTCTTGGTGATAGATAAGTCACTGATTCTAGTGTATACAAACAAAAAGAGTATTATTCAAAAGTTTTGGAGGGATCCTCCCTGGGTATGCAGGGGTTAAAGTCTCAGTGCTATCAAGCTATCACCAGCCACTTCGGGCAGGTGTGTGATCCCTGGCCAGGGAGCTAACCCACATGGCGCAGCAGACCTCTCCTGTCTTTCCAGCTGCTCTCCTTTCCTGCCTCGCCTGCTGCGCCCCTCAACAGTGTATTTCGGTCAATCTGCCTATTCTGCTCCCCATTGTCTCTGGTGAACCCTCTCACCACCCCACACCTCTGGCCTGCACCCCAGCGTGTATGCAAAAAAAAAGAAATGTAGGTTTCATTCCTAATTCTTCCTCTCCTTTGACACATGATCTGATCCTGTCAATACTATCTTCTAAATGTCCTTTAAACTTTCTCTTTTCACATGTACCACCAATGTAAAGCCCACTCTTCATTCATGTGTCATTGGAATAGCCAACATTCATGTGTTGTTGGGTTGATATCCTTCCATGTGCTCTTTGTCCTTCCAATCTCTTCTCCACACTGCAGCCTGCTGTTTGAAAAGCACAGGCCTACAGCAGCATTCCATTGCTCTTAGGAAAAAAGTCCCAATGCTTTGACATGCCTGCAGAGTCTGACTTGATCTGACTCCTGCTGGACTTTTAAACTTCAAGTGCAGCTCTCTTCTGTGTTCTTATGATCCATGGGCATTTGTCATTTCACCTGCTCTTCTCTTGGGCAGAACAAGCTTCTCCTCTCTCTCCCTTTCACACACTTGACTAAATGAACTTATTTTTAGTTTTTGACCTAAGTTCCTCCAGGAAGCCTTTCCCACCACCCCTACCCCTACTTCCCCTTCACTCGTACACTGGTTATGAGTCCTCTTATATTGCTCCCTTTGCATAAAGCATGGAGAAAGCACAACTCAGTAGGATGTTTGCAAGCAAACCAAGTGTCCTGCTATTGCTAGGAATGTAAAGAGCAAGGTGGTAGTAGAGGCCAAAGGACTTGAAGCAACTGTGGTGGGAAACCCGAGAGGTGGAAGAATGAAGGGTATGGACTTTGTGAAGAGATGCAAAGTGATTAGAATCTTAACGAAGTCACTTTCATTAGGTAAGCAATTTTAGGCAAGTTAATCTCTCTAAACCTTAGTCTTCTCATTGTTAATGGGTTAATAGATAAATCATCATTTTAATGTGAGGCTTACATGAGATAACAGTTTAGAACGGATGAAGAGTACTGTAAGAACAGGCTGTGGTGCTGTCAGGCCTTTTTGGTAACCTACTCTGGACTGAGGGTCTGGTTAGAGCTGCCTATATGGATTTGTGTGTTAGCAGCATCTGGGTGAAAGTCAATAATCAGAAGAGAACTGATTTTGCCAAGGAGGTGTGGGAATGTGTGAGAGGACTGTGGGAACAGCGGCATTTACAAAGTGGGCATCCAGCCCTGCCTGGCAGACATCAGACACCCAATACATTCTGTGTGTTAACATAGGAGTGTGATGACTAATTTCCTTATGGAATCTTAGTCTTTTCTATCATTTCCTGAAATTCTGGCCTTTAGGCAAAAGAACATTTCTCAGTAGCTCCATAGATGGGACACTTGAAGGAGTCAGAGACTCTTATTTATTTGAAGATCTCTTAGACAGGGGTGTCAGTAGGGCAAGAATATCCACCTTCCCTTCTGGTATTCTCCTGGGAGCAGATTTCTCAGCTGGTAGTCTCATAGATTAAGAAACTTTGAATTAATGCTGGACCCATGCTTGAACTAATGTGATCGTTATACAATGCCTAGGTGACAGGCATTTTTATTTTCATTAAAAACCAAAGAGGATTTTCATTTCTTTCTTTTTTTTTTTTTTTTTTAAGATTTATTTATTTGGGCCTCCCTGGTGCTGCGCTGTGGAATTGTCCACAGCAGCCATGTGAGTTCGACACCGGCTGGGGAGATTCCCACATGGCTCCGCAGACCTCTCCTGTCTCACCCGCTGCTCCCCTCAGCAGTGTGTTTCCGACGATCTGCCTGTTCTGCCCCCCACTCTGTTTCTGGTGAACCCTCTCACCACCCCACACCTCTGGCCTGTACCCCAGCTTATATGCATAAATAAGTAAATCTTTTTTAAAAAAGATTTATTTATTTATACATACAGGAGCTGGGGTGTAGGCCAGAGGTAAAAGAAAGGGTGAGAGAATTTACCAGAGACAAACTGGGGAGCAGAACAGGTGGACTAGCTGAAATACACTGCTAAGGGGAGCAGTGGGTGAGACAGGAGAGGTCTGTTGCGCCATGTGAGTCAGCTCCCTGGCTGGGGATCAAACTTGTTCTTCAGTGGCTGCCATTAGCTTCACAGGGCTGAGACTTAACCCCTTGTGCCACCAGGGATGCCCTCATTTATTTCTTATATTTTAAATTGTTGTTGTTGCTAGCCTGGCCTTGCTGTGCTTTGCCAGAGCCTCTGCAAGCACGGTGACTGTAGCTATGGAGAAGGGACTACAAGTGCCCCAGTTTGGTGCTTGACATTGACCGAGCTGCTGAACGAGCAGAACATGTCCCTCAGATTCTGGGTGCACTCAACTCACTACAAAGAAGTTATGACACAGCTGGGCTTGGGCAGCTTACCCAGTTCCTGGGCAGGTCTGCCGATGAACCTGTGGGAGTGAGGGCCCCATTCATTCCCCTTCCTGGGTAGCCAAACTCGCTAGACAGGTGCTTCTCCTGCAGTTTTGCTTACATACTCCTAAAATAATTGAAGACAATCATGGACACTCTCTCCATTTTAAAGTTGACATCGTCATATGTTTTTCATGAGTTGAACTACGAAGAATGGCTTTTCTCACTTATTGTAAACACTGATATTTAAAAATTAAAAGGTTATATACACTCCTTAAAAACTATCCAGTGGAGTCTCAAAACACTAATGACAATTTCTGCCATTTTACAATTAAAAACACTCTAGTAATCTCTTTTAACATTAGAAAATTTATATCCTTCCCTTTTTTTCTTTGAACCTTGTATTTCCCATATTCTATAGACCATTCTATGATATAAATTTTTTTGCCTAGATCATTTTAATAACATCTCTTTCTAAGAACATGATTTGCTTACAATGGAATACGGATATAAATAAATTTTCCATAAAACATAAATTGTAAATTAGTTTTATTTCTAATACCATTAGGCAACTATTAACAAATTCATTTTGCTTTGAGTTGGTATTATTTTTCCATAATTGGCCTAAATAAGTATATTAGATATTTTTTTTTAAAAGATTTTATTTATTTATGCATACAAGCTGGGGTACAGGCCAGAGGCATGGGGTGGCGAGAGGGTTCACCAGAGACAGAGTGGGGAGCAGCACAGGCAGATCGAAGGAAATACACTGCTGAGGGGAGCAGCGGGCGAGGCAGGAGAGGTCTGCCGCACCATGTGGGAATCTCCCTGGCCGGACGTCGAACTCGCGTCGCTGCTGCCGACAGCTCCACAGAGCAGTGCTTAACCGCTGCGCAACCAGGGAGGCCCTATATTAGATATTTTGATAAGTAACTATTAAATATAATGGTGAAAACAAAAACACACCTTTTACTAACATGAATCATGATTAAACTTCCTTGTATTTAATTAAAGAGAAAAATAAGTTTCTTAAAAACAGATGTGCAGCTAGCATATAATTTCATTTTTTGTTAATAAGTAGAAGATGTTCAACATTTGATAAGATGAGAATTGGCTATAACTGATAAGTGTTATGATCTGATTTAATAGTTTTCAGCTTCTTTAAGTATAATGCACATCAAATCTGAAAGAGCTCACACAAAAACTTTAGGGTTTTATACAGCATGTTTTAAATAATTTGGTAGTTTTAAAAAAAATCCATTCTCATTTAAAAGATCTACATTGTTTGCCTGTTGAAAGGTATCTCCACCACTACCCCATAGTGATGTGTCCCAGAATTGATTATTGACAATAACTGAAGACTTCTTTGTGTTTAAATGATAGTGATGTAGTTTTGGAGTGATGGATTTGAGAGCGGAGCGGGGTCCTTGGGTCCACCCTGGGAAAGGTTTCACCAGAGCTCCCTTCGATGGCAAGTTTCTCCACGAGGCAAAGACTCAGTTGTAAAGAACAGGTTTATTAGGAAAAAGGTCAACGAAGCATAGGACACTTGCACAGACACAAGCGGGCAGAAAGAGCTGCCCCTACGTGGGGGCAGGTCGGGCTTTTATCCTCTTATTTCTGTCGGGAGGGGCTCACCTTCGAGGAAGGGGAGACTTCCGCTGGCTAGCTAGAATGAGAAAAGTGAACAGGAGATTCTACAATGGGCTCAATCTCCATCTTTGCAGTCTAGCATCTTCCTATGTTTTGTAACTAAGGTGTTGGTACCTAGGAATTGTGCTCATGGTTATGTTAATTCCTTCTACCCCCCATTTCCTCATCTGGTTTTACCCTTGAGTTAGGAAATGGGAGTTATATCTCCTCCATCAATAGCAAGTCTTGTTTTTAGCATTCAATGTGTCTTACAGATGCTCCCCTTTGTTATCTCGTTACTGTGTCCCAGGAAGGAAGCACTCTTTGACAAATGATCAGGAAAGGAAGAAGCAGAGTAAAAAAAATTGTCCTTATTCTATCTTTTACTCTCCCATGTATTTAAAATCAAAACACCCAGGCAGACAAAAAACCCACCTAAGGCCTTGCTTCTCTTTTATGGAGAAGTTAAGATTAGATGGAAACTTAAACCCCAGGGATTTAAGGTGGTCTTTAAAAGAGGCTTCCTCTCAAGGGCCCCAGGAGGGCTTCACACCCTGGAGCAAGGAACCACAGTTCAATCTGAATGCGTGAGAGCCCCATTTTTCTTTAGTCCATCTGTAGCCAAGCTAAATAACTCTGGAAGTAAAAGTCCTGGAAAATAATTCCTTGAATACCACCCAAGATTTTAAAATCCCTGGATGGTCTCTGTGTACCCAGGGGTACATATGCTTTAGTTTGAAGACTTGAGCTTGGGGACACCCTATGGGAGGCAGAATTTTCAATAACCCCCACCCCCACTTCTATCTCTACTTGCTTGGCGGTCTCAGAGAAAAAGACTGGCTCTCATTGTAAAAAGGTAATAGCTAAGGTGCTGAGAGAGCTGCACCTTGCCTGAGGTCACAGGATTGCTAATGGCAGAGCCAGCCTTTGGGGTAGGTTGTCAGACCCCTCCAAGCATATCCTCTTTCCCCTTCCTGCACTCTGCTATTGTTCTGCCACCTCCCTACTGCCTGACAATCCACAGTTGGAAAATCCTAGTTGTTTCCAGAGTGCTTTTATGACCATTATCTCTTTTCATTTTCATGACAACTTTGTAAGGTCATTGGGTATATTTCCATTTAAAATCTGTAACCATGGGGTGCTGGAGGTATGGAAAAGCTTCTGGAAGAAGTGATGCCTCAGCAGTCTTAAAGGGAAAACTAGAACAAACCCAGAAAAGGAAAAGGGAAGAATTCTCCAGGACGATACAGTACAAAAAGAAAAGCAAAAATGAAAACATGTTGATGAAGACAAGGCAATGTCCACAAGCACAGTGGTCAAGGGCAAAATGGGAGTTTGGGGGTGGGAAAGACTTGAAGTCAAGAATTGGGCAGGGGACTTGGAAACAAGGATGCTTGAGTAGGAAGTTAGTGAGGGGCATTAAGCAGTGCCCCTGCATGGTACGCTAGAGTGCTCCAGGGATGCAATGGTGGACCATGGAGCTGAGGTGGTTGTAAGGCTGAAAAGCCAGGAGACTATTTGGAGGGAGTGTGAGAGTAAGTGAGCAAAGCATATTTATGAATGATTCCAACAACGGCCATCTCCCCCTGAAGCATTTGTGCAGCATGCTTTGTACCTGAGGGAAGGTGACCTATAACTGTTGATTAAGACTTAATAACCCCTGGGCCTCCCCGGTGGTGCAGCGGTTAAGCGCTGCGCTGCGGAGCTGTCAGCAGCGGTGACCGCGAGTTAGACGCCCAGTCGGGGAGAATCTCACATGGATCCCACATGGTGCGGCAGACCTCTCCTGCCTCACCCGCTGCTCCCCTCAGCAGTGTATTTCTGATCTGCCTGTTCTGCTCCCCGCTCTGGCTCTGGTGAACCCTCTCGCCACCCCATGCCTCTGGCCTGTACCCCAGTTTGTATGTATAAATAAAAAATAAATCTTTAAAAAAAAAGAAAAGACTTAATAACCCCTGTCGGCAACACCAGGCATTTATGAAAACTGTTTCTGTTGCTTTTTTCAAGGTTGCCTTTTGAAATACAATATTCTTTCTATCCTCTCCAGTGTATTAAGGAAACGCTGAAGCTTTACAAATTTACTTTTGAGACAGGCACAGTGTGTTAGCATGGAAATTAGTCACTTAAACATTATGGAGTGTGTTTATGTGGCTGTTTCTAATATGTCAGTGCTCTTTTTGCTATGAGTCTTATTTTCTTTGTAAGAAGACTAAAGCTTTCTTATTCCTAATGCCAGATATTGTTTTAGTTGTCATGGGTCTTCAAAACACTAAATGATAATTTTTTGTTAGGTATTAGAGAAATTTTTTAAAGAGGCATCTAGAATGAAAATACTAGACATTCCTTAATCCCCAAGTTACTTTGTCTAAATCTCAAGTTATTACTTGGTTATAGTTTACCTTTCTAGTTCCCATCTTTCACATTATAAAGTTCAGTCTGATGTGAACTTTTTTGTGGAAACTTGTACTTTATTGGTTCCGGAATTGTTTATATGATATGACTCATTTCTGATTGTTTTGTATCTCAGAGATGAAGTTGGGCTGAAATTGCAGACTAACTGCCTGTTTTTGTCTTTCATTTAAAAGAATATAAATGCAGTTCTTCACAGAGTAGAAGTTTAAATCTTAGAAGTTCTTATCACAAGAAAAAAATACTGCAACTGTGAGATGATTGATGTTAGCTGAACTTGTAGCAATCATTTTGCAATATATACATATATCAGATCCTTATGTTGTGCACCTTGGACAGGTGTGATGTTATATATCAATTGTATGGCAATGAAAGTAGGGAAAAATGATGCATAAAACATGTGCCCTTCCATGAAAAACTTAAACAGGTTAAAAAATTATTTAAACTTTTTATATATAAATGCACATGTGTATATAAAACACATGCAAATTTATAGATACATTATCTCTGAAAAGACACACAAAACACTGGTAATATAGGCAACTGATTGGAAAAAACTAGGACATAGGGTGAAAGGAGCCATTGCTTTTTCATGGCCCATCTTTTACTAATGTCTTATGCGTGCTTATCTACTAATTTTGTTTTGCCTTATGCATGCTTATCTACTAATTTTGTTTTACAAAGTAAGGAACTGGAGACAAAAATAAAAAACTGTACATAATTTGTGGTGAGTTTCCTAAGCTTACAATAAAGAAAAAGGCATTCTGGGGCCTCCCTGGTGGCACAACGGGTTAAGTCTCAGCACTACGAAGCTATCTGCAGCCACTGCAGCCACTGCAGCCCAGTTCCATCCCTGGCCAGGGAGATTCCCACATGGCCCAGCAGACCTCTCCTGCCTCACCTGCTGCGCCCTTTAGCAGTGTATTTCAGTGGATCTGGCTGTTCTGCTCCCCACTCTGTCTCTGGTGAATCCTTTCACCCTCCCCCACACTTCTGTCCTACACCCAGGTGTTGTATGCATAAATAAATAAATCTTTTTTAAAAAGGCATTCTGGAATAGAGATGGGTAGGGGTGGGGCAGAGGGGTGGGAGAGTGAGGTCAGAAGCTCTGGATGCTTGTACTGCCCCCTCTGCTCAGACCTGTAGCCTGGGGCAAGCAAAACCTTTCTCAGAGTCTTCCTTAAGGTGTGGCCCTGCCCTTGGAAGTGCAGAGTCTTTGGCCACTAACACAGAAAGGAGTTCTACATCAGCTTTTGCCAAAATGATTTCAAGGCAAAGTCTAGTCTGTTCCTTAAGCCTCATAGTATCTTTCATATGATTTTGGGGGAAAACTGGAGGATTCAAGCTGGACCAGGTGCTTAAAATGGAGAGAAATGAAACTGAGACCAAGTCATAAACCTATGCTGGTGGAAGAAATCACGTTTGCACAGATGTCTATAAACTGGAGAAAATGGATTGAAATCAGTCCTCTTTCTGGATCAGTGGTTCTCAAAGTAGGGTCCCCAGACCAGCAGCATGAACATCATCTGGGAACTTACTAGAGGTGCAAATTCCCCAGCCCCATCCCAGCCCACTGAATCAAGACTCTGGGGGTGGGGCAACAGTGTGTATTGAATAAGCCCTCCAGGTGAATCTGAGGCTTAAGAGTGGTTCACTGCACTCGACTGACAACACTGGCAATATGGCTGGTCTGAATTGAGATGTGCTGTAAGTATAAAATACACACCCGATTTCAAAGGTTTAGTGTGAAAACAGCAGAATATCTTGTCCATCAACCGATGAATGGGTTAAGAAAATGGGTATACATACATAAAACAATGGAGTTTTCTAAAGGCATTTTTTAAAAAAATGATTAATCTTGCCATTTGTGATGTGGATGGAGTTTGAAGGCATTATGCTAAGTGAAATAAGTCAGAGAAAGGTAAATACTGTGTGAGCTCACTTTTATGTAGACGTTAATAAAACTGAACTTATGGAAACAGAACAGAAGGTTGCCAGGATCTGGATGGGGAAAAGGAGAGATTGTGGCCAAAGGGTTTAAACTTCCAGATATAAGATGAAAAAGATTTGGGGATCTAATAAACAGCACAATGACTAGAGTTAACCATATTGTATTATGTCCTTTTTAAAAAAAGATTTGTTTTTACTTATTACTAGAGCTGGGGTTTAGGGTAGAGGTATGTGTGTGGGGATGGGGGGCAATGAGAGGATTCACCAGAGACAGTGGGGAGCAGACCAGGAGAATCTACTGAAATACACTGCTAAGGGGAGCAGCAGGTGAGACAGGAGAGGTCTGCTGCGCCATGTGGGAAGCTCCCTGGCTGAGGATAGAACTCATGCTGCAGTGGCTGCTGATAGCTTCATAGTGCTGAGACTTAACCCCTTGTGCCACCAGGGAGGCCCTGAGCTGATGGAGGTATTAACTAACATTATTATGGCCACCATTTCACAATATGTTCCTGTATCATCATCTTGTGGTGTAAACATTCCACGATGTTATTTGTCAGTTATGTCTCAGTGAAATTAGAAAAAATAGAAAACACAACATCTCAGTTATATTCTTCTATTGGTTACATGATATAATGATGACATTTTTGACATACTAGATTCTAAAAATATGTTACACAAATTAATTTCACCAGATATTTATTAGTTGAATATGGCTACTTGAAAATTTTAAACATTTCTATTTAGATAGTGCTGGTCTAGACTGTTGGCATAGTCCTTCAATATTTAGGTGTGAGGAAGAGGAGTTTCTTGTACATTTTGTCAGTTTTCTGCAGAGAAGACTATATCGTCTTCCTCCTCCTCCACCTGTTTTCCTTCTTTCTCTAATGCGAGCGATACATACTTGGTATCCTGAATAATCGGAGCCCAGTGTTCTTAATGAGAGGTGCCATAAACCAATACAGCTGCTGTAAGTAATGAGGCTCTCACTGAAGACTGCATTGTCTCCATGTGACCAGTATTGTATGACTGTATTCCAGCCTGGCTAGCATTTAAAAGTAAAATAAAACGAGACGGTTAAAATAATGATAGGGACTTTGTGTCTTGAAATAAAATTGCCTCCTTAGTTTGCCCTTGCACAGTCTAGCATCAGTGCCTTATTGATCAGAATTAGGAGTTAATAAGGTTTGGGCTAATTAATCAGATGGGTAGGAACTGGAACTGCACTGCAAGGCTTAATCAAGTCATCAAAGCTCTCAAGCCATGAAGAAGGTAATTAAAGGAAAAGGATGCCTGTTATATAGTAACAGGAGACTAGGAGAGGACAAGAGCAAGATAGAGAACCTCCATTTTCTTTTGTATGCTTTTCTGATATAAGTTAGACCAAATAACCAGAGCACGTTGCCCAGCTTCCTATCAGAAAATCAAGTTGAATGAATTTATAAACCACCCCGCTGTGAGACTTATTTACCCTAGACCAAATGTCAATGCTACTATCTTATAACAGATTTAGTCTTTGCAAGGTTCTGTAGAACTGAATTCTTTAGGTTAACCTGCCGTTGACACTAATGGCTGAGGCAATTTTGATTTATAATCAACAAGTAGTTTAGTAGTTGCTCATTCAACAAATACTGATCATGGCTGATTCTAAACATTGTACTAGACACTTACCATGGACCTTTATTAACTGCAGTGAGTTCTTTATGCAGGTCCATTAGGTTGCACAGTTAATGTTGGAGATTCTTGGGGAATATTTTCTCTTTTTAAAAATTTTTTCTGGGGTTACATTATTGTTCTTCCATATGTATGTGCACATGTTCTACTCACCCCACTCTGGCAGTATTTTCTATGCCCTAGGCCTTCATGAATCTGTCCCCACACTCTTCCCTCCACCCTGCTAAAATGTTTCATTGTGCAATTTCAAAACTCAAGTGGGAAGGAAATAAGGATGATTTGGTCAGGAGACCCTAGGAGAGTGAAAATGTAGAGGGGAAACAGATGTATGGAAGTTAAAGGTGAAATCATTGTGTGTGATTTAGACATCACTGGGTGTGAATTGGAGTCTTAGGCTGGAGATATGGATTAAATTCAAAAGAAGGGAGGTTTACAGCCGTTCAAATTGGGTCTGATCTCACAACTTAGTGAGTGCATCAGCAAAGCACTGCTATATTTTGGGGCCCTAAAAGAAGAGTCCATTGTATTTAAAAGCCAGAAGACTTAGTGTCCTTGTCAAGAACATTTCAGTGCAGTAGTGAGCAGAAGCCAGATCACAGGGGAAGGGTGTATAAGTCTCATCTTTCTTTCATTCCAGAAACTTTCTTCTTCCTCCTCTCTTTTTTCAGGACCCCTAGTATCTGAGTGGGCTTGTTGAGCAATTAACATCTGAATGTTCCCTTTTTCCAGCCCCATTAAGTATCTGATTCCTTTAATCCCTCGATACTTAATAAGTCTCATTAAAATGTTAATAAGAAATATCTCTAAATTAATTCATATACTTGATGTAATACAATTTTCCCAGATTAGTGGGGGAAATTCTGAAAAAGAAGACAAGTGAGGAAGTCCCATCCTTAGCAGATATCAAAGTGTTCTGTAAGACAACAGTATGTAAAATTGTTTGTATTGATGCATTAAACATGGGTCAAGAATATATGTGTTTGTGGAACAGTACAGGGAGTCCAGAAATAGAGCAAAATTTATTTGAGAATGTAGAACACTATAGGATAAAGGTAACATCCCAAATCACTCACGTAAAGTATAATTTAGTCAACAAATGATGCTGAGGTAACGATCTAGGATTGTAAACCAAAATTAAATTCCAGATGGAGACAAGCATATATACAAGGGTAATCGTCACTTCTCTATTTGTCATAGGAAAAGATGGGAAAGTAACATCTATCACAAGGTTGAATAATTTATGGTATTGTAGGAATATTAAGTTATTTAAAGAGGAAAAAATGTATGTTGCATGAAATATTTCTAAGCCATATTGCTACATATAGAAAGGAGGGTGTGGGACAGTATCTATCAGACCATTTGTAAATGTATGTGTACACATTCATACATGTGCTCATGTGTGCAAGGAAATATTCTAGAAGGAAACTTAGAGTGATAGTGATTTAATAATAAAAAACGAGATTTGAAAAATTGGGAAAAATCATAAAAATTGTGTTGATAGTCAATTTCTTCCCCTCAACTTCTGGAGCTCTTTTGCAATAATGATAAGATTTGGGGTGTGAGGTTAGGAGCAGAATTTGAGTTCAAACTAAATCCTTGACAAGCTGAGTGTCTTCCTGAGTGTCTTCCTTTTTATTTCCTTAAAGTAAAAGTTTACCTAATAGGAATAATAATCACCAACTTTTAAAACAGATTTATTTTATTTATTTATGCATACAAGAGTTGGGGTGTAGGCCAGAGGTGTGGGGTGTGTGTGTGAGAGGATTTAGCAGAGAGAGAGTGGGGAGCAGAACAGGCAGACATACTGAAATACGCTGCTGAGGGGAGCAGCAGGCGAGTCAGGAGAGTCAGAAGAGGTCTGCTGTGCCATGTGGGAAGCTCCCTGGCTGGAGATTGAACAGCTGCAGTGGCTCTGGATAGCTTCATGGTGCTGAGACTTAACCCATTGCGCCACCATGGAGGCCCTTATTCTATGTAAAATTAATCCCATGCTCTGGATTAGACTTCTTCCCAGGTTCCTCCCTCAGAATCAGTGACCTTACCCTCCTTCCCTTTATTCTCTAGTCTCCCTATCAAACTACCATAAAAAGGACAATAACATTATCACTATTATTATCATCGATAACCTCCTCACCATCAAGACTCTAAATCCTACCTCTAAACCACAACAAAACAGACTCAGAGCTCTCTCTAGAATGCCTCTCTTCTCTATTTAGCACCATCAACTCTCTCCTCCCTTTCATATTTAAATGGTTTGAAAGAATTTTGCACACTCACTATCTCCATCTGCACATCTCTGACCTTTCTGACTTCTGTTCCCTTCTTACCACTCAAAGATTATTGACAAAGACTCAAAGTTTTTTTTAGTGGTTAAGATCAGTGGACACTCTCATTCCTCTGAACTGTCCTCTCAGCAGCATTTGCTTCTATAGATTGAACATTTGCATGTTCTTCCTTTGACTGGAGAAAACATCTTGTGATTTTCTATCACTTTGACAGGGCTTCTTCACAGTCTTACTCAGTGCTTTCCTTGAATGCTGGCAACCTACCAAACTCTGTGCTGTCCCTGCTTCTGTTCCTGCTGTGCCTGCTTCCCAAGGGCAATCTCATTCAACTCTGTGGCTTCAGACACTGTTGTTAGCCATACCTTCACCTTAAATCTCTCTCCTGAAGTTCATAACTATATATACATCTTATATATAGTTGGAGACCCTAGAACCCTAAAGAGCAAACAAGTTCAATTCCATTATTTCTTCCTT
>PVIJ01013910.1:23868-43232 GCA_004024925.1 Scalopus aquaticus
CCTCCCTCCCTCCCTCCCTCCCTCCCTCCCTCCCTTCCTTCCTTCCTTCTTTCCTTCCTCCCTTCTTTCTTTCATATATATTAATTTATTTTCTTATTTGTATCTTTTACATCATTTATATTCCTCATAAAATTCCCACCACCAGTTCAACTGTGACCATTACCATAGTACCTTGTGCTCTTCTCTCCCTTTTTTTAAAAAAAAGATTTATTTATTTATGCATACAAGAGCTGGGGTGTAGGCCAGAGGTGTGTGTGTGGGGTGTGTGTGTGTGAGAGGACTCACCAGAGACTGAGTGGGGAGCAGAACAGGCAGACTGACTGAAATACACTGCTGAGGTGAGCTGCAGATGAGTCAGGAGAGGTCTGCTGCGCCATGTGGGAAGCTCCCTGGCCGGGGATCAAACTCAGGCTGCAGTGGTTGCGGATAGCTTCATAGTGCTGAGACGTAACCCCTTTTGCCACCAGGGAGGCCCTCTTTTCTCCCTTGTTTTGATCTCTTTTCTTCCCACTCCCTTATAGAATGTCTCTGATTTATGGTTACCTGCTAATTTTGTTTATTATCATTACTTTTATTGTTATATATTTTTTTCCCTGATCCCTTATTTGGATCCCGTATATTCCTCCTATAAGTGAAACCATTCAATATTTTTCTTTCTTGCTTTTTTTTTTTTTTTAGATTTATTTATTTTTCATACAATCTGGGGTACAGGCCAGAGGTGTGGGGTGGTGAGAGGGTTCACTAGAGACAGAGTGGGGAGCAGATCGACCGAAATATACTGCTGAGGGGAGTGGCGGGTGAGGCAGGAGAGGTCTGCTGCTCCACGTGGGAATCTCCCTGGCCAGGCATTGAACTCGCGCTGCCACAGCCGCCAACAGCTCCACAGTGCTGCCCTTAACCTGTTGCACCACCAGGGAGGCCTCTCTTTCTGGCTTATTTCACTGAGCATGATCCCTTCTAGCTCCATCCACGGTGCTGCGAGTGAGATGAATTTCTTTTTTGATTTCTGAATAGTATTCCATTGTGTATAGTTACCACATCTTCTTGATCCAGTCACATCTACCTCTTTCTTAAG
Source organism: Scalopus aquaticus (assembly GCA_004024925.1). Taxonomy (NCBI): domain Eukaryota; kingdom Metazoa; phylum Chordata; class Mammalia; order Eulipotyphla; family Talpidae; genus Scalopus; species Scalopus aquaticus. Next base: position 24,944 of record PVIJ01013910.1, read on the forward strand.
TGAATCTATCACCAAGATTGTCTTTTTCCTCTCTTGAATCTCTCTTTTAGATAGAGTTTGTATTGTGAAACTTTCCACTTCTTTATTTTTCACAGTCACTTCCACAATATTGGAAGTGACCTCTAGTTGTTCACCCCACCTCTAATTTTGTGCCCCTGCAATCCAGTCTCCCCTCTTCAGATGGTATGATCTTTCTAAAATACAATTTTGATCAGACCTCCTTCCATTCTTTAATCATTACTGACTTACAAGTTCTCTTAAAGTCTGCACTCTTAATTATAACATAACTTAGACACTCTCCAATAATTGGGGTACTACCAATGCTTCTAGCTTCACATCTCACCACTCCTGCAGTTTCTGGATGAATGTGCCATGTTTTCTGTTGTGGCTGCTTCACCCTTATATTCCTTCTACTTAGAATACTTCCCTATCCCTCTCTTTATGCCACCCCTGATTGGGTGACTCTTACTCACCCTCCCTCTTAGTATAGACACTGTCTCTGGGAAATCTTTCCTAACCCTTCAAATCTGAGTTTAAGCACTTACAAGAGGCCAAATGACAAATTAGGAATATGGACTCTGATTACGATTGCTTGGGTTTGTTTTCTTCTGTGTGACCTTGATCAAGTGACTTAAACCCTTCACACCCTAATTCTTCATTGAGAGAATCATGCTAATAATAGTGTGTTCCTTGTGGAGTTATTAGGAGGATTAAGTGAGTTAATATTCCATAAAACACTTTTAAAGACACCTATCACAGAGTAAATGCTATGTGAACATTGGTTATTATTTTCCTATATGTCTCAACCATAGCAGTTAAAGTATTTATTGTAATTGCCGTGTGCAAGCCTGCATTCCACATGATGAGGGATAGGATTCCTCAGGCCTGGGACCATGTTTTTCTTATTCACTGTTGTTATTTCCAGTATTTACCTCAGTGCATAGCTATACTTATTGAGCAGACCTCTCAGCACAAAACACATATTCATATATATAATCCACATATCATGACAAGATAGCCACTATTATCCCATTTTACAGGTTCAGAACCTATGACACAGAAAGTGAAGTAACTTGCTCATGATGACCATAGAGTTAATAAAGCATAGTCAAGATTTTACCCTGTTCTGTTTCTGAAGCCCCTGCTCTTAACCACTATAGTCTTCTACACAGAGGGCACCACAATCAATATTATTGACTAAATGGCTGGCTGAATATCTGTGGGAGTTTTCTTAGCAAGCTTCTTTATCTTAGTGCCCTGACTTAGGCTGTCTTCCATAATAAAAATAAAAAAATAATCAGCATGGTTGCCTCCATTTCATGGCTACCTTTTCTTCTCAGATTATTCTCTAACCTATTGAGTTGCTTGGGCTGATACAGTCAAGCAGTCATTGAGAAGTGAAGAATGGAGGCAACACTTGTACAGAGAGATAGAGTTTTCATTGGAGGTTGGGGGATAAATGTTAAATGCAAATATTTTTTTATATTCTGGTCTTTTGCCTCATGAAGGGCATTCATAATTTCTGACTCTTGGTGGTACAGTTTCTAGCCAGTCAACCAAGTTTAAGTTTGTTTTGAATTGATAATAAAAGAGAATAAAATTGTATGCCAATTATTTTAAAGTTGAATTTTCAAGTTTCAAACTTGGAAACAAATTTCAAGAAAAGTACAAAGAAGTCTCATATACCCTTAACCAATAAGTTTCACCAATTTGTTAAAAAAAATCCATCAATCAACCTAAACATTTGCCCACACATTTTATTTGAAATAGTACATACTAGCTAGCATATTAGATATCATTATCTATAACTTATATCTTTATACCAATTGTATATTTTACAGTTTTTAATACAGTTTAAGATAGTTGTCCCTAATGAGAAGCTATAATTCCAGGTCCTCTATCAAAAGGAATATTTTAAAAATATTACCCCAAGTTGTCCCTTGTTAAAAATTTCACAAGAAATATTAAAATAAGCAGCATTTTTTTTACTGAACCTTCATCTCAGTGGCTATTACCAAAAGCATTATGTTGTTCTAACACTAGCTTTTTTATGAAAATTAAAATATTGATTCAAAAAATCCTCCTTGCAATAGTTAATCAGTCATGTTTCCTATTCTTACTCAATTGGTGTTAATGAAAGTGCATGAGTTTTGAAGTCATATAAACTTGGAATTGGGGCCTCCCTGGTGGCGCAGCGGTTAAGCGCAGCCCTGTGGAGCTGTCGGCAGCAGCTACGCGAGTTCGATACCCAGCTGGGGAGAATCCCACATGGCGCGGCAGACCTCTCCTGCCTCGCCCGCTGCTCCCCTCAGCAGTGTGTTTCTGTCCCTCTGCCTGTTCTGCTCCCCGCTCTGTCTCTGGTGAACCCTCTCGCCGCCCCACGCCTCTGGCCTGTACCCCAGCTTGTATGCATAAATAAATAAATCTTTTTTAAAAAAAAAAAAAACAAAACTTGGAATTGAATTAGATTCACAAGAGGTAGGTCTTATTCTTCAAGTCTTGGAGTTCTTTCTTGTAGCTGATCGCACAGGTTTGCTAGAAGGATTAAAAGAGATCATGTAAATGAAAAACCTGATATGTCAGAAGTTTTTGATAAACACTCAGTACTTAAATGATCTGTAGATTGGATTGTTAATGAAACTAAGGAGACCAGGAGGGTTAGAAGGAACATAGCAATGACATACTTTTAAGAGATGTCTTTGATTTTGTCATCTTGGGTTCTGTGGACATCACCTTTTTGTTCCATCTGCTATAAAACCTCAGTATCGTAATCACATGTACCATATCAGCTACTGATACTGTTTGGCTCTGTTTTCAGTTTGTTACATGTTCTATCTTATTCTTCCTAGCAATTCCATGTGGTGGAAACTTTCATTATCTTCATTTTACAGAAGAGGAAATTGAGACTTTGGAAGTTTTATAACTTACTAAGGATCACACAACTGATCACCTAATGACCCCACTATCTAGATACTGCAGCAGATTTACTCTGATGACTGTGAAGAAAAAGATTCAATAAAGCTCAATCTATTTTCCTAAAAGGGCAAGGACGTGTGTAGTACATTTTAACAACAGCTTCACTGGGGTTTAATTTACCTACTATACAACTTACCTATTGTAAGTGCACAGTGAAATGATTTCTAGAAAATTTATAGCTGTACAAACAATCCCATAATCCAATTTTAGGACATTTCTTTTTTTCTTTTTTTTTATAAAGATTTATTTATTTATGCATACAAGCTGGGGTACAGGCCAGAGGCGTGGGGCGGCGAGAGGGTTCACCAGAGACAGAGTGGGGAGCAGCACAGGCAGATAGTCAGAAACACAATGCTGAGGTGAGCAGCGGGTGGGGCAGGAGAGATCTGCCTTGCCATGTGGGAATCTCCCTGGCGGGGCGTCGAACTCGCATCGCTGCTGTCGACAGCTCCACAGCACAGCGCTTAACCGCTGCACCACCAGGGAAGCCCCAATTTTAGGACATTTCTACACCCCAAAAAGTTCCTGCCTGCTCATCTGCATTCAATTCCCATTTCTACTTTTTTTCTCTAAATTTCCCTTTTGTAGAAATTTCATAATAGGTTGATATAGATACTATACGAAGTGTATCTAGCTTCTTTTCCTTCACATGTTTTTGAGATTCATCCATGTTGTGAGAATCAGTAGTTTGTTCCTTTTTGTGGTGAAGGAGAGTCCCATTATTCCATATGGACAGACTATTAGCTGTCTAACAACTACCCCACTGTAGGTAGGACCTGTATCCAGACTTAACATCTTTGTTTCTTTGGTTAACATATCCAGCTTCTCTCAGTAGCTATAAGCTCACTGGCAGCAGAGAATTTTTGGTCTTCATTGGTTTTCAACACTATGAGATTTATTTATTTTTTAAAAATATGGGCCTCCCAGGTGGCGCAGCGGTTAGGCGCTGCGCTGTGGAGCTGTCGGCAGCGGCGACGCGAGTTCGACGCCCGGCCGGGGAGAATCCCACATGGTGCAGCAGACCTCTCCTGCCTCGCCCGCTGCTCCCCTCAGCAGTGTATTTCTGATCTGCCTGTTCTCCTACCCGCTCCGTCTCTGGTGGGCCCTCTCGCCGCCCCACGCCTCTGGCCTGTACCCCAGCTTGTATGTATAAATAAAAAAAATTATTTTTATTGTTATTTATATCTTTTACATTTTATATTCCCCTTGGGTAACCCACAACCAATTCACCCGTGATCCATCTCTGTGGTTCTTTTCTACTCCATTTTGTGCCCTTATCCTCCACCTCCCCCCACCCCCCAAGTGTCTCTCTCCTATTTGGTTTCCCTATAGTCCTGTTATAAGTGAAACCATTTGATATTTTTCTCTTTCTTTTTGGCTTGTTTCTCTGAGTATGATCCCCTCTAATTCCATCCATGTCGCTGCAAATTGCATGTGTTTATCTTCTTTGAATGCTGAATAGTATTCCATTGTGTATATGTACCACATCTTCTTGACCCAATCATCTACTTTTGGACATCTGAGTTGCTTCCATACCTTTGCTATTGTGAACAGTGCTGCAATGGACATATGGGTGCATGTATCCTTTTGGATTAGTGTTTTTGTGTCCTTTGGGTAGATTCCCAAAAGTGGTATTGCTGGGTCGTATGGAAGCTCCATGTTGAGCTGTTTGAGGAATCGCCATACAGCTTTCCATAGTGGTTGGACCAGTTCACATTCCCACCAGCAGTGTAGAAGAGTTCCTTTTTCTCCGCATCCTTTCCAGCATTTGTTGTTGCCTGTATTTTTAATGTGCCATCCTCACAGGTGTGAGGTGGTATCAACACTATGAGATTTAGATGCATGGCCTCACATCTTGACAAGTGTCTATACCAAACCACATCTGCCACCAAGGTCTGATTTCCAAGGGGATTTTTTTAGTTAGTCATTATGTATCCTTAGCATATAGTACAGTATGTGGACTAAAAAAAATAGCAAATGAATAAATATTAAGTGAACATTTTGGAATCAAAGGAAAAGGTGGCTCATTTCAGATCCATCAAGGTATAGGCAGCGTTTCTCAATTATGGAGTCACAGCACAGCTGACATATCATAGTAGTTGTTAGGTAGTTTACTAGTACTTGCTTTTTCCAATAACATACCCAAATTTGCAGATATCTTCAAGTTATTTTGCATAAAAAGGAAAATCAGAACAGTTTTGAGCTTATTTGAACAATATTACTCTGACTCTTTTTTTCCAATGTGCTTTCTTGAGTGAGAGAAAAAAGCAAAGTTATAAATGGCCAGCCAAGAAGGATGCCTCACTTTGGGGACGCTCAGACATGTGCGAGGAATGTGGACAGCATCTGTTAGGAGTAACTGTGGAAAAAAGGGCAAAACTTCCAGACTAGAAAATCATAATGAAGAAGTTTGTGAGAGATTAATTCCAGAAACTCCTTCCTGACAATTAGTGAAACAGGAAGCATGTCAAGGATGCCCAAGGGGAGGATGGTGACTTTGCAGAAGTCTCCTTCTTGGCATGGAGAATAGATCCAGTGTTCATGCTTTCTTTTCTCTGAAAGTGCAAAACACTGGCCTGACTAATAGTTATGTTTTTTTTTTCTCTGAGTTTTCTAAAAGGAAGGACCTGGACTTCTGGAATAATATTATCATGAGACTTACACATTTAGAAAGAGTTCTATCTAGGGCCTCTCTGGTGGCACAATGGGTTGAGTGCAGCACTATGAGGCTGTCGGCAGCCACTGCAGTACGAGTTCGCTCCCTGGCCAGGGAGGTTCCCACATGGCGCAGCAGACCTCTCCTGTCTCTCCTGCTGCTCCCCTCAGCGGTGTATTTCAGTTGATCTGCCTGTTCCTCTCCCCACTCTGTTTCTGGTGAATTCTCTCACCACCCCACACCTCTGGTCTGCAACCCAGCTTCTATGCATAAATAAATAAATCTTTAAAAAAAAAAGAGCTCCACCTAAATGATTAGAAGTATTGGCGATAGAAGCTCCTGTGACCTGGAAAATTCATTTGTGTTTTACTTCCTCACAGCTCAAATACAAATACCCACTATCTATCCATTACTCTTAAAGTTCAATTATTAGAAAATTGATCACACGTTGGAGTGTGACAGATTAATTGCCCCAGAAATCCAAATGTATGGGAGCCTGGCATTTGTAGGCTAACTGGTGCTTGCACATTTGGCTCAAGAAGAACTGACCAGGCTCAAAGCCATGTTATCTTTTGGCTGCTTAATAGCCAATATAGGTTTTGTGACCAATAGGTCTGATCTGGGTTTGGTGGGATGTAGTGTGATTCCAGAGTGGCAGCCAAAGATGACCATGTTTGCTTTATCTATTGACATACACTTTACCTCTAATGGAAAATCTTGAAGAATCTATGTGTGATTTCTGTCTAAGGTTTAGTTGTAAATGAATATTAAGAATGGCCTGTTGTGACTATAGGAAGGCCGGGTGGGAGAGAGACACTCAGCGGTAGGGGCGGGGAGGGGAGGATAAGGGCACAAAATGGAAGAGAGGAGAATACAGGGGACCATGGAGATGGATCACGGGTGAATTGGTGGTGGGCTGCCCAAGGGAAATACAAAATGTAAAAGACATAAATAACAATTAAAAAAAAAAAAGAATAGCCTGTTGTATTAGCATGCATTTGAATCAATTATCCAAAATAACAAAGTGTTGTGTAACAATTATAACAGTTATAATTGTTGTGTAATAATTATAATTATAAATAACAGTTATAATTGTTGTGTAACAATTATAAGAATTATAACAGGCAATGTTATTACCTTAATCACCCCTTTACTCTCCTGATTTCTAAGATTTGATCACTCTACCTACCAAACACTTACTTTGTGCTAGGACTTCCTTTAACTGCTTTATATGTACTCATTTATATACAGTAGTGGTCAGTATATCATAAGGCCATGCCTTCAAGTTTTGAAGACAATCAGCCATTCAGCATTAAGTAGAATGATATTGTTCATGCTGTTAATGGACTCTTAGCATTTTCATTAGTCAGGAGTGTAATGGTGCTGGGAAAATCTAATAATAAAGGTAAGCAATGGTAATTGGTTGTTATGGATTAATCAAAGAGTATATAAAGCAAAGCATATAAATTTTGGATCTAATCATCACTGTTTGGAAGTGCTCTGTGTGCTTTCAGAAAGATGAATGAACATTGAGAGAAAACGGACATTTTTTTTTCATTAATGACTGCTTTTCATTAAAGATGAGTTTATCACTGGTAATTACCTTCTGTTCTTTAAGCAGACTTGTACAGAATAACACAACTAGAGAGAAAAATACCAAAAAGTTTATTATAATTAAATGGAAATAACTGGTTCTTTCACACTTTGCTCTTTTGTATAAAGGCTAAATTTTAGGTCACTGATAGCTCTGCAAATATACTAAAAATCATTGTATTTTTATGCATTAAATGGGTGAGATTGTATGGATATGAGTTATAACACAAAGAAACTGTTACAACAAATATAAGGTCCCCGTTTTATTTGAATTTAGAATCTCAAAAACGGTACTGCCCATATTATATGAATAAAAAGTATATATTAACTACCATGATTTCCATTTGGTGCAATTTGTGCAACACTGAATGATTTTGCTTGAGAAGGGATTATATGATGTGGACACTCAATGTGCTATAAAAAGACTTATGCTTCCATAGGACCAACTATAATGTAGGGCCAACTATAATGTTAGTTGAGAAATGGTTTTGATAAATATGACAGATTCACCAAATATTAAAAATAGAATTTACCTTAGTCATACCAGATCCATCATATCAGAAACTCTTGGCAGTGAGACTAGAACATTGGTAGTTGCAAAAGCTTTCCGGGTGATTTCAATGAGCTGCCAACGTTGAGGGACACCAGGTGAGTAGAAAATGACTAAGATGAGATCACTGCATGACAGGCACCTTCTTTCAATTAAATATGCAAGCTACTGACTTCTTCCTGGAGTAAAAACTGCTTTGCTTATGTAAATGTACTCATGGGTCACTTTTAAGTACTAAGTTCGGATAAACTTAGTACTTAGACATGCTGAGTCGACATAGAGGAAAACATAGCTAGGAGGATTGGAAGCATCAATTAAAAAATATTCAAAATTTAAAAATTCAAAATAATGAAGAGCTAAGGAGGTAAATGAGAACTGAGAGACCCTTCAATTATTCTTACATTTTAACACTAAAAAGGACATTAAGAATCTAATTCGATATCCTCATTTTTCCTAGGAAAGTAAGGGATTAATGTCCAAGAAGCAAGTCCAAAGACGAACAATTAGTTCACAACAAAACCGTAAGTAGAAGCCAGGACTTGTCAGTGCCTGTGCGTTTTAATTCTAATACCAGATGGGAGACCTCATTCTCTTCCACATCATCTGTGCTGAAATAATTTTATACTTCCAGGAAATCTGCAAAAATCAAATAGATGATTCTTATCAACCCTTCACCCCTCCTCCCCCAAAGTTAACCTCTTCTACAGCAGACTATCAATACAAGGATCAAAGTCAGGAAATTAACATTGGTACAATACTATATTCTTTTACAAATGAAGAGACTGAGGCTTAGAGAAGCTGAACTTGCTCCAGGGTGTGGCAGTCCAGCCAATGAGAGGCAGAATCCCCATAACCTTTAAGGACATAAATACCTATTTTCCTTTGTTTCTGCTGATATCTATTATTATTCTAAATCGTATTTCTAAAGTGAAGACTAGGTACAAGTATTATAATGTTCCTGCTGATACCATAGATGCAAGCACTTTATGGGCATGTGAGAATCCCCCTCGTAAAGGGCCCTCCAACTTGATTTAATTGCTATGCTGCTGTCACAGTCTTGAAATTCTTAATAATTTTATCTTGGAACTTGTGTTTTGTAAGTAACCGGCAATGCTATAATGGAGCAATAAACTGGGTGGCGGGGTGGGGACTCTGACCTACAGGCCCAGGTAAGGCAGTGCTTGAGCCACAGGCCTGGCAGGGGCACACTGGCTCAGGCCTGTGGTGGGCAGGGGGTCAGGGACCTAAGTCCAGATGTGGTGTGGCAGCTGCAGCCCAGGGAAGCAGGAGACAAGGAGCTCTGCTTTCCTGTCCCTGGAGCCGGCCCAGGCAACACCTCCACTGTCAAACCTTGTCAGTCAATTATTACTAAACAAAATCCCAAGGTGGACATGCAATAGAGCCTATCAGGTTTTGTCAGAATTCTTTCATGATTTTAGGAACTCTGGCTCTGGGGGAAACTGTTGTAACATTGCAAAGACAATAGTTAGATTTAAATATTGTTGCATTTGATGTTAAAGAATACTTTTCAAATGATGCTTCAGATGAACCAACTATTGACAAAGAACACAATTTTAAAATTAATTTTTCTTTTGCGATTAAAAATAGCAGATAAAATGTTTAGACAGATGTTTTGAATTAGATTATCGTGAGACCACCTTTGGTTTCCTTCACAACCTCTGCAAGTTACATTGAATGAGAGGAACCATTAAAATTCTATTTTACATTAGTTATAACCAGGGAAATGTAAATCAAAACCACATAAGATACCATCTCACAAGGGTGAGAATGGCCCATATTAAAAAAAACTGGCAACAACAAATGCTGGCAAGGATATAGAGAAAAAGGAACCTTCTTACACTGCCAGTGGGAATGCAAACTGGTCCAACCACTATGGAAAGCTGTGTGGTTGGACTTCAAATTACTAAAAATGGATCTACCATATGACCTAGCAATTCCATTTCTAGAATCTACCCAAAGGTCACAAATACATTAATTCAAAAGAAAACCTGTACTCCTATGTTTATTTCAGCACTGTTTACAATAGCTAAGATATGGAAGCAAACTAAATGCTCAAAAACAGATGAATGGATTAAAAAGATGGAGTACTACTCAGCAATCAAAAAAGATAAACTTACGCTGTTCACAGCAACATGGATGGAACTGGGAGAGATTGTCATGGTATCATTGCTAAATTTAAAACCCCAAACCCCCATTCCTTGTCCACCAGGCAAGTCTGGGAGACTTGAATGGATAAAGGGAGTAGATGGAACTGCCATGGGAACCTGGACAGTTAAGCTGATGATCCAAAGAGCTGATGATCCATTAAGCTAATTTCAGATCATCAGTCAGGTCACACCCAAGACCAGTCACCCTAACCAGTCAGTGATGCCTGGAGTATAAATAGAGCCTTGGGACCCTTACTCTCTGCAAGCAGCAGACTCCTCCTGTCTTACCCACTGCTTCTCTTAGCAGTATATTTCAATAAGTCCATCTGTCCTGTTCTCCACCTGGTCTCTGGTGAATTCTTTCACACACATACTCCCTGCATCTCTGGCCTAGACCCAGTTCTTCCCCATGACTTTATGCTGAGTGAAATACGTCAGGGAAAAAGAAAAATATTGGATGATACACTTATAGGAGGAATATAGGGGGACTGAAAAAAGTGTCAAAATAAAGAAGACAAAACTTGTAGGCAAACTATAGATCTGAGGCATCCAGCAAGGGAGGGGGTGGGTGAGGGATCAAAACAGGGGAGGGAAGAGCACAAGGGACTGTAGAGAAAGTTCATGGGTGATATGGTGATGGGATATTTACCAGGACTACACTGAGGGGAGAAATCAAATATTGTCAAAAATGAACAACAATGTAAGAAATGTGAAAGTTTAGGGGCCTCCCCGGTGGCGCAGCGGTTAAGCGCTGCGCTGCGGAGCTGTCGGCAGTGGAGATGCGAGTTCGATGCCCGGCTGGGGAGAATCCCACATGGCGCGGCAGACCTCTCCTGCCTCGCCTGCTGCTCCCCTCAGCAGTGTATTTCTGATCTGCCTGTTCTGCTACCCGCTCTGTCTCTGGTGAACCCTCTCGCCGCCCCACGCCTCTGGCCTGTACCCCAGCTTGTATGTATAAATAAAAAATAAATCTTTAAAAAAAAAAAAAAAAGAAATGTGAAAGTTTAATAAAAAACTAGAATGCCATTGTACATATGTGCATTTAAAGTTAAATTAGACTGAATTGAATGAAGAACTAAGTCATTTTTAAAAATTTTTCTTACATTGCTATTCATATTTGTACGATATTTCATTTCTCCCCTCAGTTAAAATCCCCAGAAATCTCCCATCACCACCGCATCCATGAACACCACCAAAGTCTTTTGTGCTCTTCCCTTCCCGGTATTGACCCCCCTGCTTTACCCTCTCCTGCTGTATGTCTCAGATCTGTAATTTGCCTGCTAGTTTTGTCTTTTATTTCTCTGACCCTTTGAAGAACTAAGTCTTAGAAAAATTATTCCCCGAGAATCATCAGCTGTACATATATGTAACTAAAATGTATGTTTTGAAGTAATCTACCAGAAGTTTATCCCAGTGTTGCCACACTCTATAAAATATTCTTTTTTTTTTTAAGATTTTATTTTTTTATTTTTGTATGCAAGCTGGGGTGCAGGCCAGAGGTGTGGGGCGATGAGAGGGTTCACCAGAGGTGGAGTAGGGAGCAGAACAGGCAGATCCACTGAAATACACTGCTGAGGGGAGCAGCGGGCGAGGCAGGAGAGGTCTGCTGTGCCATGTGGGAATCTCCCCTGCTGGGCATTGAACTCCTGCAGCAGCCGCTGACAGCTCCAGAGCGCTGCCCTTAACCCGTTGCGCCACCAGGGAGGCCCAATAAAATATTCTTATCAACTTCAGGAACAATTCCATCAGCAGGAAAGTTCTCAAAATTAAAAATTATCAAAGATTATTTGTAATTTTGCCCTTGCTGAGAGTGATTTTCAATGATATTGATCAAAAATGTAGTTGAAAAGTAAAAATTTTGATGATGTAATAAATTAATTTGCAATAGAGTAAACCAGAAAAATCTTTCAATCAATCAAGATATCACAATAATGTATTATTATTTGAACAGGAAAGGTGAATTTGTTGAAAGACCCTGCAAGGGAGCAATGAGCAAGATATTATTATTGTATTTATAAAATTATGATACCAAAACTTTTTTTCAATTTTGTTTGTAGCACTGTTACTTCTATTACACTTTAAAAAATCATATACATTTTAAAAAAAGGTTTATTTATTTATACATACAAGAGCTGAGGGGTAGGACAGAGGGGGGGCGACGGTGAAGGATTCACCAGAGACAGAGTGGGGAGCAGAACAGGTGGATCTACTAAAATACACTGCTGAGGGGAGCAGTGGATGAGGAAGGAGAGGTCTGCTGCGCCATATGGGAATCTCCCTAGCCCGATATAGACTCATGCTGCAGTGGCTCTGGGTAGCTTCATAGTGGAGACATAACCCCTTGCGCCACTAGGCAGGTTCCAATAATAAGATATATTTAAAAGAAAGAACTTCATGGTTTAGTACTTTTGATGGCATTTTCCCCCCTCCCTCTTTAACCAGAAGCCCCATGTTTTCATTTTGCACTGGGCCCTCCAAATTCTGGAGCTGGGCCTGTTGAGGCCACCATGCTTTTCTCAATGGTGTTGCTTCTGCTTCCACATTTAAATCTCGAGATTCTATATTCCTGGCAGATGTGTCTGTTGGCAGAGCCTAGGATAAAATAATATATCCAAAGGAGTAAATATTAGGCTCAGTAGTTGTAGTGGGCCCCTCTAGTGATACATCCCTGTCCTGACTTTCAGAACCTGTGAATGTAACCTTATTTGGAAAAGAGACTTTGCAGATGTCATTAATTTAAGGATCTCAAGATGTAGTCATCCTGGATTATCCAGGAAGGCCCTCACTCCAATGACAAGGGTCTTACAAGGGGCAGAAAAGACAGACGACCAAGTGACATGAAAGGAGCATTTGGAGCCATTAGTGACTGAAGAGGCAAAGAAGATTCCTCCCCTGGAGCCTCTGGGAAGAGTCTAACCCTGCTGACACCTTGATCTTGGACTTCCAGCCCCTAGAATACATTTCTGTTGTCTTAGGCCTCCCACTTTGTGGGACATTTTTACAGCAGCCTTGGAAACTAACACAGTAGTCTCCCAGAGGGTAGCGAAGCTGAACGTCGATGCTCTTCACTGCTAGTTAAGGAGATTTATTCATCTCGTTATATATGAAAATGACATTTCAATTGCATCATCCAGAACTGTCCTGTGGCTCCTTGATCTTGCCACCAACATTATCTAACACCTTTAACTACATCCTTCCCTTCCCATTTTTCCCCTGAACCACTGGTCTGTATAGGGCATGCACAGGTAATACCCAAGGTGGCTTATTAGTAAGACAACTACCTAATTTAGTATTCCAACATCTGAAAACATAAATCTAATGAAGGATGATTTTTACCCAAATGAACCTCAGGAAGGTAATTACCACTGTGATTTTTGGGTGAAGTACCACACTTTGTTTCCTTAAGGTATTGCTTTTCTGTGTAATACCTAGTCTGTGAAATACCTTGTTAAGAGTGGAAAACATTCTTTCTCCTAAAGCTGCAAACCATAGTTTCCTTTATAGTCTCCTTTAGACTTAAAAAAAAAAAAAACACACACACAGTCTTAGTCAAATTCTCTATTCTTTTTTTTTAAAAAGAAGCTTTGATAGCTAAGCATTTTTAGAGCAAAGAATTAATTTTTCTTAATAGTAATTTTTGCTTTAGGCAATGCTCTCATTTAACTACAGTAGCTTCTGCTTTATCAGAATCCTAAAGGCAACCACACAACGTCTCTAATTGGGGCCTCTCTGGTGGCGCAAGGGGTTGTCTCAGCACTATGAAGCTATCCAGTGCCACTGCAGCACAAGTTCGATCCCCAGCCAGGGAGATTCCCACATGGCGCAGCAGACCTCTCCTGCCTCGCCCACTGCTCTCCTCAGCAGTGTATTTCAATCAGTCTGACTGTTCTGCTCCCCACTCTGTCTCTGGTGAATCCTCTCACCCTGCCCACCACCTCTGACCTACACCCCAGCTTGTATGCATAAATAAATAAATCTTTAAAAACAACAACAAATATTCTGATGAGACAATCTCCCTCCACTTCCCTGCTCTTCTCTTCTCCCCTCTTTCTCTCCCATATTCCTTTCTCCTCCCCTCCCCTCCTCTCCCCTCCCCTCCCCTTTCTTCTTTCCCTTCTGGTCTTAATACTGACTTCTGTTTACCTTTAGTGGAGACTTGTGTATCTCCATACACCTTCAAGTCATTGTCCAGCATCCTTTATTTTAACTTGAAGGACTTCCTTTATCATCTCCTTTGTGGTGCAGTTCTAGTGGTAATAAAGTCCCACAACTTTTTTTTTTTTTAAATCTGGGAATGTCTTAATTCTCTCTCATGTTTAAAGTATTGCCAGATACAGAATTCCCTCTTGCCAGGTTTTGTCTTATGGCACTTTAAATATATTATTGTCTTAACTTCTGGCCTCTAAGGTCTCTGATGAAAAATTGGCCACCTGATAACCTTTTCTGAAGCTCTCTTATAAGTTGCTTCATTATTTTTTTTAAGACACACACACACACACACACACACACACACACACAAACACAGCACTCACCATTATCTTCTGTCCATTTTTAATTTTTGTTGTTATTATTGAATTGGAAGAGCTCTTTAGAGACAGTGTAAATATCTTCTTTCTTTCAGCAGGCTGTCTTTTTACTCTACTGAAATTTCCTTTTGCTGTTCAAAAGCTTTCAGCTTCTTTGGAATCTAGAACAGTGAAAACATTATTCTGCACATCCTCATGGGCTGCAGTTTTTCTAGATGTATGAAGCTCCAATTTCTATTCATGTCAATAAAAATCCCTAAACTAAATTTTTGTTATTAGATTAATAAATATAAGTACACTGACCACAAGATAAAATTTAACACCCTCTACCCCCAAATTAGATCATTTTGATAGTTCCATAATCACAAAAGCAAATCATTGCAGGAGCTCTTAGGAACCTCCTGACCATCTCTTCAGTTTGATATGGTAACAAGTTGGAAATTAATGTATCTGGGGGGAAAAATATCTTGAGAAACATCATTTGGGACCCAGATTATCTTTTACATATTGTTTTATTTTTTCCAGAATAAGGTAAGTAGCTACTCTTTGTAACACCAATGGAAAACTTACCTTTTTTCAACAAAACTTACCTCTTTTCTGTCTTTTTTTTTTTAAGATTTATTTATGCATACGAGAACTGGGGTGTAGGCCAGAGGTGTGGGGTGGTGAGAGGATTCACCAGAGACAGAGTGAGGAGAAGAACAGGCAGATCTTCTGAGATACACTGCTGAGGGGAGTAGCGGGTTGGGCGGGGGAGAGGTCTGCTGCATCATATGGGTTAGCTCCCTGGCTGGGATTGAACTCGTGCTGCAGTGGCTGTCTTGACAGTGCTGAGACTTAACCGGGAGGCCCAATTTCCTAATTTATAATGAGAAATCACCTGTCCCAAGTACTGGGTGCCATGATTCTAGATACATTATGGCACTTTCTGCAGGAAACCAAATTATATTCAATTTGGGAAACCAAATTATATTCAGAGGGTTCTCTGGGGTACCTCTAATCAGAGAGAGGGGTACAGGCCAAGAACCTTCCATCTTGTGGGATTCTTCTTCCCCTGACCTATCCATGGGTCACCAGGCTCTCTTACTAGGTTCATTTTTAACTTCAATTTAGGAAGAGTACTTTCTATTGTAATTTTCAGTTACACATCTATAAATTTTAACTTTTATTACAAATGTTATTGGGAAAGATGTTATTTTTATCCCAATGTTTTTTAGTGAATGGTCAATGCTCAGATTTTGGGATCCGCTCACTTGATTTTCAAACCTGTTTGCTTTTCTATTAGTCATGTGACTTTGAGTAAAGCATTCATCCTCTCTGTGCCTTAGTGTCTTATCTGTAAAATGGAAAAAATAATAGAAGTACCTATGTAAGTAATAGGATTGGTAATGAAACTGGATAATACATAGAAAATGTTCAGAACAGTGCTTGGCACATAGTGAACCATACGTAAAAATCCCAGGTCAGAATTTTTTTTGCCTTATATTGGTATGTAATGTGAGGAATTTGGCAACAGATTAAATGTACAAAAATTGGTCAATAGGTAAATAAATTATGGCCTGTCCGTGTAAAGTTTCCTAAGGGTGTCATAATAACGTGCTACAACTGGGTGACTTAAAACGATTACGTTAATTTTCTTCTAGTCTGGAGCCCAAAATTGCAGTGTTAGCAGGACCACACCCTCTCTCAGGATCTAAGAGAAAATCTGTTCCATGCCTTTCTCTTAGCTTTTAGTGTTGGCAGCAATCCCTAACATTTCCGAGTTTGCAGCTCTTAACTCCAGTCTCGGCCTCTGTTGTCACATGACATCTCACTTGTGTCAGTCTTCTCTTCTTATGAAGCTGTAGTCATCTCAGATGAAGGCCTGTCCTACTCCAGTATGGCCTCATCTTAACTCATTGCATCTGCAACGACCCTATTTTCAAGTAATTTCATATTCTGAGGCATATATTTTTGGGGGGACACAACTCAACCCATAATAGTCTGTATGGTGTTAAGTCATTTTAAATAATACTTTCAAAGAATATTTAATTGTTGGAATTATTGTTCTCAGTAAACACAGGTATGCATAAAGAATGCATTATGGTGGTAAGACATTGGGAAAAAAAATCACATGTTCAGTAGTAAGGGAATGACAAATACACTGATCTGTCCTTCCCAGGGCACAATGCAGTGTTTAGAAAGAATGAAGTAAATCTATGTTTACTGATTTAAAAAACAGAAAAAGCATGTTTCAGTACACTGGCTATTTAGGCCTTAGACTTACTTGTTCTGGTCTCATAGTGTTAAAAATTGTCTTTATGTGTACATATTTTATCTCTTCCAATTGGACCTCTTACCTGAACCTAGACCTTACCCAACATGTCCACTGGGAGGTCAAACAGACATTTCACACTGAACTTATGTAAAAATAAATTCATGATCTTTCTCTTTAACCTGCTTCTGAGGACTTCCCTCCTACAGTCAATGACACTCCAAGCGTCACTTGTACAGACAAAAACAAGCAAATAAGCAAGCAAGCTGGCAAAACCAAAAAGCCTTGGCATCATCCTTCCCTGTCTCTTAGCCCACATCGAATCTGTCAGCAAATCCTTTTGTCTCTACCTGAGCTCTATGCCTGGGGTTGGAGCAATCCTCACCACCTCTGCTGCTAAGGCTCAAACTTTCCTCTCTGGGGGTGTCTTCTAGGGGACACTTATAACGATGCTCCTCCATTCTTGTCTCCCATCCCCAAGTACGCAACACACCACTATTCTCACACAACAGTATCACTGATCCTTTTAAAATCTCAAGAGGCATTGTATCGTGTGTCACTCTTGTGTTCAATACCATCTGTGGAATAAATAAAGACCCACAGATGAGAACAGTGAAGGTTCTTGATTCAGAGCTTCCTGTACATGGGAGTCAGCCACCATCACTTGTGTGTTGGCAGAAACTCAAAGGCGTAGACTTGCAAGCAGATAGAGGGAAAGTTGTATAATGGAAAAAGGGAAGGTTATTGGTGTATCCTTATTAGAGAATGTTGAATGGAAAAGCTGGAGGTGGAATTATTAGAAGTGTGTATCTTATGTGATTGGTTAGGGGAGCAATTCCTTAGCTTTCTCTGGCTAGTCCTAAGTTGGAAGTACAAACAAAAGTCTGGGAAGCTGGTAAGTTAGTCTTCAAGTCCTGACTACTGTGAATCAGTTGTTCCGGAAGTTACTGCTCCCCTTCCTGATCATTACTAGAGTTAGCAATCCAGCTTCCTACAAGTCTGGCTTAAAACAGGCTGGCTTTCAGGCCTGGTTATTGTAGATAAGGGACTGGTTTCTTGGGCAGTATGTTGTGGGTCATTATTTTATTTGCATGGTGTCTGGCCATTGGCTTGTAATCTTTCCCTCCCAAATGCTCCTCAATTCCCAGGAAAATTCAAAATCCTCCCAATAGTTTGCAAGTGCCTCTCTATTACTATTCCGCCCTTTCTGCCTTAGCCCATTCAGTTATAAACACATGCCAGTCATGCTCCCTTCTCAGAGCCTTTACATGGAGTGCTCCTTAAGATATATATGTGGCTAAATGAAAAAAAAAAAATAGGGGCCTCCCCGGTGGCGCAGCGGTTAAGCGCTGCGCTGTGGAGCTGTCGGCAGCAGTGATGCGAGTTCGACGCCCGGCCGGGGAGAGTCCCACATGGTGTGGCAGACCTCTCCTGCCTCGCCCGTTGCTCCCCTCAGCAGTGTATCTCTGATCTGTCTGTTCTGCTCCCCGCTCTGGCTCTGGTGAACCCTCTCGCCGCCCCATGCCTCTGGCCTGTACCCCAGCTTGTATGTATAAATAAAAAATA
>PVIJ01013911.1:0-43134 GCA_004024925.1 Scalopus aquaticus
ACATCCTTTCCAGCATTTGTTATTGCCTGCATTTTTAATGTGTGCCATCCTCACAGGTGTGAGGTGGTATCTCATAGTGGTTTTGATTTGCATTTCCTTGATTATAAGTGATGTTGAGCATTTTTTCATGTATCTGTTGGCCATTTGTTTTTCTTCTTTGGAGAAGTGCCTTTTGAGCTCTTCTGCCCATTTTTTGATTTTTCAATTTTTATAAATAAATTATATCTCATGTTTCATATAACAACCTACATACTTTACACTAATGCAAATTTCAAGAGAAAAAAATGTTTATCACTATATTTCTAAAACTTAAATCAGAGAAAACATTTAATGATATTTGAAAATGCTGCATGAATGATGGTAATATTATCAGGACAAGTAAAAGCCTGTAATAATAAATATTATCTTCAAACACATTTTTATGACAGCACATTTATATCTAGTTTGTAGATAATTATTATTATAGTTTTGCATAAAAGGTACCACTGTCTTCAGTTTTTAAATTAGGAAAATGACCTTCAGAGAAACTGTAAGTTTCCTTTTCTCACACAGCTAACTTGTCACAGAATAAGAATGTAACCCTAAATATTCAACCACAGTTCAGTATTTTTGGAACTGTACTTACTGAGACCTTTGCATCCAATTATTACACATGAAAATAACACTAATTCTATTACTAGATGACAGGGTAGAAAAGGGTAAGGTTTTTGTCTGACCTACTAATCACCACTAAATGTTAGCTTAGTATATCCAGGGGATACACAACATTGAACTATATTTTTTTATTGTTTACACAGTGGCTTATAAAATAGCAATAAGACATGTCATAACTGGTTGCTCATACTTTGTACAGGAAATTAGAGTAAATGATGTAGTTTACCTCAACCAATTTTGTTCAATACAGAAAGTTTTTGTTCTGTACTTTTTTTTTTTGTAATTTCAATCCACTTATTCTCTAAAGCAAGTTCATACAACACACACTCTCACACACAGACACACACATAGACACACACACACAGACACACACATAGACACACACATACATAAACACAAAATTCCTGATTCTTTCTCTAAAAGAGGTGGGTTTTTTTTTGTATTTCTAGGGAAATGGAGCTTTATAGTCCTTAAATGCACAAATATATAAAGAATAGATTATTTCTACAATAATTTTGCTCCTGTGATATACACATTATTTTATAACCTTTGTGTTATGTTCACAGCTGGAATTATACGCAGTCATTAAGATTGCTTGTGAACTAAAAATTGCAGCTAAATTGTAAGTCACTTTAAGTGAGTGCTTTTTATACAGTAATGAAAGGCTTCTAAAGATAATTTAGGGACATTCATTCTGTGTAGCTATTTAGTGTTGCTACAAACTTTCATCACAATATAACGGTATGCTGAAGTGTAAATCTACAATTAAGATGGCATTATTGGTCAATGAGGACAAATATTACAGTCTTTTCTCATATTACTCTGTATATGCCTGCAATTTTTTGTCATTTAAAAGTTTTCCTTTGATCTAGATCTGGATCTCAAACTGGTAATAATAATTAATCAGCTCACCACCATACTTTAATTTATAAAAATCTAAATTCTTGATATCCAAGTAATATTATCCCATCATCAGTTTCACTTTAGAGAAACTTCATTGCACCTCTTTCTCAATAATTTTCAAACACACACACATGCAAATACAAAATATCCAAGATAAAACTAGTATGTAGATGACATTTTTCAGTAAAGATAAAATGAAAAAAAAGTGTCATAACTTAAAATTTAAGTAGATGGGAGTCTAAAAGCAGAAGGAAGGCAGGGAGGGGAAGGAGGGAGGGAGGAAGGAAGGAAGGGACTCCACCCCATTTAATTTTTATTGCAATTGATGGAAACTGTTTTGCTTTTCAATCTCTCAGTTGTCACTTTTCCTTAGTGTTTCAGACTATCAATTGTTACTTATGACTGAATCAGCAATTGACTTTTCCAGTTTCTATTTAAGATACAAAGGAATTACAACTATTACTTGAAATTTAGTACTCTTCACTTCTTTCCGTTCTTTTATGTGAACATTTATGCATGTGTGTGTTTTGTGTGCACACATGTGGACTATTTAATGCCAGAATGTCATGGAGACTGAGAGAGAAAGGAGATTGACTTGTTAGTCTTTGAGTATTTGGTAATGTTAGAAATTCCATTAAGAGAAAAAAAAAGTATTCAATTCTTCAGCTAACATCAAATAAGTCAGACCTGAGCTCACATGCTTATTTTATTGATTATTAACTATCTTTTGGGGCATCTTGACTTTTCTTATGGGAATGATAATAATATCAACTTCCTGGATTCTGAAATGATATTTATAATAAAGGAATATATCCATTTACCCAAATTAATTTAATTTTACACTAAGTATTGAGAAAGTTAACGGAAATTATACCAGGGTATTTGTGACTGTGGATATAATTTTACTTATGTAATATTTGCATGGAGAGGAAAAACCAGGTACTATGAAAATTACTGCTTCTTATTTTACTATTTTTGTTACCCATCACTCTGGGATTCTGTATGGGTTATATGCATATTAATAGATAACTCTGAATAAGCAGAAAGTCTTTTAAGTCTGCAAAATATAAGAGTAGTGAGGATAAAGTGACAGATTATACATCTATAATTTGGACTAATAGGCGTGGTAAATCAAAATAAAAGGGAAACCAACTCTTCATTTACTTGTAGGTTTACTCTATAGAAAACAATGTCTCAGTATTTTGAATTTTTCTGACTATGCCTTGATCTGTATATGCACAGGGGAAAATTCCCCCACCCCATCTTGTTTCTGAGGCTGGACAGATGAACAAGATAATATCAGATGAATTTAGTAGGATAGAAAGTCAAAATCTAATAACACACGTGAAAAATTTGCATGATTATAAATTCTGAAGAATAATGTGGTGGAACAGAGATATTTATCCTATGTTTAAGTACCTGGGGCAGCAAAATCAGAGAAGGAGAAATTTCACATGACACTAGGAGGTGGTGATTGCATCTTCACTGACAGTAAAGATAAAGTGGACATGTTTACAGATGAACACTTACCTGAATGATGCTCCCATATAACAATCTTCTAAGTAGAGGAGTGTGTGCTTCTATGATTAGAAAAAGAGGCAAAGGACAAAGATTCCTACGGCCTCCACTTCTCTAAACATAAATTGTATTCTTTAAGTAATGGTAAAGGTGATTGACTTCCCCAGGCGCACTGAACTTTAGTTCACCTATTAAGATTGACAAGAGGCTTACTCTGAGCATATCGAGTAAAGTCTTCTTGGTCCTTTAGGGATGACGAACCCCGCAGATCTTTAGTCTTTGTAGAACTGTTTCAGAGCCACACCAAAGTACACAAAAATCTTAAATATTTCTTAAGGAAATAAAGTATATAAAATACATTTGGTAGACATAACCAACATGAAATAAAGCAAAACCACTCTTCTTTTTTTTCTTTTAATATTTTTTTCCCTGACCATTATTTGGTTCCCCTATATTCCCCCTACAAGTGAAAATATTTTTCTTTTTCCTTCTGACTTATTTCACTAATGAAGCAGACCATTCTTACAATTACAAATTGAAGAAAAACAACTTCATAAAATTGCAATGTTTTCAGTGTAGCCAGTGATATTTGACTTCTAGGAGATAATGATCTCAAACTATGGCAGAAGTACACATTTTTATTTATTTATTGTTTATATATATATATATATATACACACACATATATTTATATATATATATATATATATATATATATATATATATATATATATATATATATATATAATTTATATCTTTTACATTATCGTGTATTCCCCATGGGTTACTCACCACCAATTCACCCGTGAACTATCACCATAGTCCCTTGTGCTTTTTTCTTCCCCTTTTTGAACACTTATCCTCCCCCTCTCTCTCTGATGTCTCTCATTTCTGATTGTCTGCTAGCTTTTGTTTTGCTTTTATTATTGTTGTTTTGTTTTCTCCTCCTGATCTCTTGTTTAGTTTCCCTATATTCCCCCTATAGGTTAAATCATTCTGTATTTTTCTCTTTCCTACTGGATTATTTCGCTGAGCACTATCCCTTCTAGTTCCATCCATGTTGCTGTGAATTGCATGTGTTTATCTTTTCTGACATTTGTTATGGACAAAGATTAATTAAGCCACTCCCTATCTTCCAATTCACACAGAAGTGGATCTCTGATTAAAATAATTTTGACCCACACAGAATGAAAACAGAGAACACTGGAAATGTTTAACCATTAAATAATTATTCCCTAATGAATATCATTGTTTTAGGATTATTATGAATACTTTTAGCTTTTACCATCTTACATATTGAGAAACTGAAATCCGATCGAATCTAAGATTTAGGGAAGAAAATATTGGTAGAACCTGTTACTGATTCTTAAAATACTCAGATTTTTGCAAGCAAATATGCAAAATTCATTTAGTATCACAATAATTTGCTCTTTGGAAACAGAAGAACATAAGACACTTGTTCTTTTTATCATTTAAAAAAATGTATTTTATATTATCATTGTTGACTTTCCTTGGGCAGCCAAGGAATATACAATGATTAAAACTGCAAAAAATAAAAGATTGGATACTTAAAGGCAAAGGAAAATATATCAAGCTAATCAGAATTTTATGAAAAGCTTAAAATAAAATACTCATGTGATAGATTTTAATAAACTCTGGAATTTGTTGTCTTGTTAGCAACAGGTATTATTACTGATTAAATATATTTCATAACTCAATGAACAATGACTAGAAATGACTGAGATCAAATTAAAGCCTGCATCTTTTCTCGTATAATTAACCTAATGTGTTGAACTGTCATCAGTAACTAAGTTCTTCTAGCTTACAAATATTAACCTGTGAAAGAAGGACATTAATGAATTCTTTTAGTCTGTTCCTATTTGGGAATACATAAAGCTGAGAGACATTCTTCTGTACAGTAATAGGAGAAAAAGGAAGAAAAGGTAATTAATCAAAATGAGAATTTATTGAAAGAAAGGATTAGACAGCACAACTGTATTTGGATCCTACTTACTAATTATTTCCAGTATGAATCTAATGAGTAAAAAAAGTTTCAACTTAACAAGTAATACAATTAATTATTGCATTACATGATGTGTGATGCTATTTTTATAGAAGAAAATTTGATTTACATGAAAACCTGGCTACCTTTTAAAGTGTTTAAAACCTTCTGAGCCACAGAAGACTTTAATTTCTCTTTTAATTAAAAAAATATTATATGTACATTGCTTCTTTATGATAGCCCAATAGTTGGGGGTGATACTGAAAATGTGACTTCACTCTGAAAATGTTAAATACTTAACTTTTGCATTTTTTTCAAATTAAAGTTTTAGAAAAAAAATCTGTCTATATTCACTATGCTTATGTCAGTCCTTTTAGATAATATTTTATCTAAATTTTATTGATTTCATAACTCAGCATGTATGTGAGAGTGAACGATTATTTTATTTCCATTCTGAACTTAAAACAAAGTGATGAATAGGTTATATTTACTAATATTACTACATCAAGAATTTGTAAATCTAAATAGCCTTATATTGAGTTCTGCAAGCATTTTATTCCTTAGCAGCCTTTCCTTGTCTGTATGTACGAGGAAGAGAAGATGAATGGTATTACTTGTTTGTTGCCCTTAGGGGAAAATTAAATATTTATTCAAAGTATGTTTTTTGCCTTGGTAACAAATCCAGTAAACAAGTACTTTGATTAATGAATATTAACATTTCTTATTGTAAGACGTATGGATTACTTATAGCTTGAAGGCAATCATTGGTATAGCATTGTGGAGGAGGAAGTGGCATTAGTCCGTTCAGGCATTGAAGATATTAAGAAAAGGTTTCTGATACAGGTACAAAAAAGCTGTATTCTTAATCCAGCACTGACATCTTTTGGCTAAGTGACCTTGAATAAGTCACTCAAAGTTCTTAAACTCATTTTCTTCATTTTAAAATTGGGATTAAAATAATACTTAAAATAGAAAAATAAGGGCCTCCCTGGTGGTGCAGCAGTTAAGAGCTGAGCTGTGGAGCAGTCGCCAGCTGCAACCGGGAGTTCAACACCCTGCTGGGGAGATTCCCACATGGCGTGGCAGACATGTCCTGCCTCGCCCGCTGCTCCCCTCAGCTGTGTATTTCCGTTGCTCTGCCTGTTCTGCTCCCCACTCTCTCTCTGGTGAACCCTCTCGCCACCCCATGCCTCTGGCCTGTACCCCAGCTTATATGCATAGATAAATACATCTTTAAAAAATAGAAAAATAACATTGTAGTATTACAGAATGCAAGGGAAAACAGCCATACACCACAGATGTTTCAGATGCAAAATAAACTGTTGCTAAATGGTTTTGCTTGAGAATTCTTCCAAGGCTTTAGTATTCTTTTGTATTGTACATATGGGTATCTTCTTTTTGTAGCTTTGAATTTTTTTTTAATATTTAAGTAAATTATTACATATTAGCATTGTAAGAGCTTTGGAGAAGAGAGAGGTTTATATTTCATCATCATCATCATCATTTACTGCTCAGTTTCGTGAAAACATTATCAAGATTTCAAAAGGATATACAATCCCAGCCTTACCTTTACCACTCACTGATGATATGATGTTGAGCTAGGTACTTATTAATTATGTGCTCTACTTATTATTTTATAAAATGTGTAGATCAATTTTATAAAGTGTATGTGATGATGAGATGAGAAAATTTGCTGTGTATACAATTCCCTCCATAGTACTCTGAATTAGCATTAGGGTACTTTCCATTCAAGTACTTCTCATACTTTAATGTGCAGGCTTATGCACAGTTCATAAGTTTCTTTCAAGTCCAGATCATGAGTGAGAAATTATGGAAAGGGATGTTTCCTTCAATAAATCAATTAAAATATGCACAAAAAATAATTTCTAATTTATGGAACTACTTATTTCAAGGAATGTGGAAATAATTGAAAAACAATGAAGTAATAGTATATTAACCATATTATCCCACACCTAGGAAGAAATATCAATTGAAAACTAGGAATTTCTTTTTTGGAAAAACTCCTGCTGACATCTTGAGGATATTTTTGTTAATCAGTTTTAAAAAAAATGGAGTCCAAACTCTTACGTCAATAAAATACTAGGAGAACTCAATCTCAGAGTAGAGTCATGAAAAAAATGTCTTCATACACAGTTTTCACTATGTTATCCCTACAGGGATCTCCAGGGGGCTTTCAGTTGTTGAAAGTAATATTAAATGATATCATGTGGGTCTCAAAAATGAGCTCTGTTTTGTTGCAGTGCCCCAAGTAGAGCACATACCATAATGGGTGTATAAAACTGGAGGGAACAAAACTCTATGAGATGCTTGGCAGTTGGTGAGATTTTTAATAGGCTTTATGCCTTCACATCTGCACATCATTTAGCTAAGTCCCAAAATGTCAAATGCAAGTTTATTTTCCTCAATTTATTAATATGAATTTTGTCTTTGTAAACAAATTATACATATTCCACTAACAGGCTATTCAAGTGATGGGCTGATTTTTTAAGAATTTTAAATAGAATGTGAAATCTATCATGTTATATAAGATGTTATCGGGTTTTGTTTCAGTACCCTGGACTATCCTAGCAAAATACCATACACTGACTTAAACAACAGAAACTAATTTTCTTACAGTCCAGAGCATGGGAAATTCACAATCAAGGTGACAGTCAATTCTGTTTCTGGTGAAATTTTTTTCAGGCTTGCTTTCTCACTCTTTCCTTCAATGGAATGAAAGCTCTGGTTTCTGTTGTTCTTATAGGACACTAAAGCTATTAGAGTTCCACCTTATGATCTTGTTTAAACCTTATCAACTCCTCACTGACCCTATCTCCAAATACAGTCAAAACACATTATAGGGTCAACATAAGAATTGTGGAGGGACATAAAGATCCAATCCATAACAGATTTCAAGAATTCTTTGTGAACTGGCACCTCAATAAGTGTGTCATCAGTTGTCCTTACATTAATTTTAGCACTTCTAGTTTTGTTTCTGTTATCAAATATCCAGGATATATCCTAGATGTGGGAGGATCACAGACTGACATATGTGATACAAATTGAGTAGTATGCTTCAAATGGCTGAAGAGGAGTGGGTCAGAAAAGGACATAGCATTCTCAGAGATACAGGTATGCATGATGCAATGAGAAAATGTAACTAAATTGCTATGACTGCAAAAGAATAATGAAAAAAAATGAAATGAGGCAGAACCATTTGATGAGAAGAGTTACATACTAAGTTAAAGGGTTTACATGTTCTGTTTGTAGGACAAACAGTAGAAAATAGTTTGTTTAGTTTCGGATCTATAAAAAAGGTACCCAAACAACACCATGAGCTACTACCTCACACCTACAAAGATGACTCATATAAAAAAAAAGATCAGAAGCAACAAGTGTGGGTGAGGATGTGGAGAAAAAGAAATCTGCATACACTGTTGGCTGGAATGTCCAGTCCCTGTGGAAAATAGTATGGAGGCTTCTTAAATTATTAAAAAATATATCTACTATATGATCCAGTAATTCTTCTATTGGGTATCTGCCTGAAGAGTGCAAAAGCACCAATTCAAAGAGACACGTGCACTCCTGTGTTCACTGTAGCAATATTTGCAATCATCAAGCCACAGAAGCATGTAAAGTGCCAAAAGACAAATGAATGTATTAGGGAGATGTGGTATATATAAACAATTGAATAGTACTCAGCTATATATATAAAGATAAACTATTTTCTTTTGTGATAGCATAAATGATACTGGAGATTATGCTAAGTGAAATAAATCAGTATGAGACAGAGACTGCATGGGCCACTTTTATGTGTAATATAGAGAAACAAAACAAAGGGTCACATAAAGCCAGACCAATAATGAACTCCAGGAATCTGACTGTGGAATTGAGGCTAGGAGGAGAGGGAGAAGGAGGAGAGCAAAATGGAAAGGAAGCACAATGGAGTATTATGGAGGACTTTCCTTGCCTTGGTCATGGGTGTGATGTAGTAACAAATCAAAACTGTGTTCCTATATCTCTCAGTCATATATATTCGGTGCTGTAAACCAAAGCTTCCTCAATAATAAAATAAGTATACCCAAACAAAAGAATTGTTCTGATACTATTTTAAATAGCCATTCATTTATAATAATTATAGTAATTTAAAAAGATGAGCCATATTGTCTCTGACTTAGCAGCCAGCAATAAAACTTTTTATTGCTATCATTTTCTTGTATTAAGGACATGCGAGTTGGAGACTAAGGAGGGAAAAAGAAAAATGTTATTAATTTGGGGAAAATATGTCTATCAAGCTTTCTATCTGTAAGCCACCATCTTCAATGAATTACACATATCTCATTCATGGTTTGCCATATTCTGTAAGAGAGATAATGTTATCTCCAGATAAGAAATTTAAGTCTCAGTGCATACACAATAATGTAAAAGTTATAAATAAATAAAAAAAGAAGAAACAAAAAAATGTGATTTCTGTTTAGGTAACCGAAAAAGAATGACTTTTTCTCTGAACATAGAACTTTTGATCACATTAATTATTATAACAATCTTATCTCAAACAATTTATTTTGTCATTGTGATATACTGTTAACATTGAGAGCCTTATATTAAAAAAACATTATTATTATTACATTATTAAGATTCAGTTTCCTTATACATTGATATTCATACTGCATTGCATTTGTATGTATTCCAAAACTAAAACTTTATTGATAATATATCTGCATTGTTCAGCATCCTTGTATGTTTTAAATAGCTGCAAACTTAGACTCAGAGTTTGGTGAGTCAGGTGATTTTCAATGAGTTACACCTTTGGATAAATATCTTCTCTGTGAATATGAGTGGGAAACATAACTTGCTTTTGTAACCAAAGTTGCCACCCACTGTCGACCACATCATTATATTATAAATCTTTTCCCAGGATTAATCTGATGTGTTTCATTTTTGTTGTCTTTACTGTTTATTTAAATGCCTAAATTTAATTTCCAAGAGGGAAGAGATTTTTGTCTGTGATCCTCACTTCTTTATTTTCTGCCCCTACAAAGTTGCCCAGAATATGTTTAGTAATCAATAAATCTCTGCTGAATAAATTATTTATTTGTATATTATTTATTTGTTTGCCTTACTCCCTAAACTTTATAGAATTCTTAATAGAATGCCATATTAGAGCAGGGTAATTATCATCTGTCTTTTTCACTTCTAGTTTCAATACATCTACAGCAGAGTACATAATAAATTATAATTGAAATTCATTCCATAAATAATGTTGCTTAATAATAATATTTATATAATACTATATATATTATATTGAAACACACTAACTTGCCAATGTGATTAAAAAATGGGCTGTTTCATATTGCTTAGCTACACAAAGTTCTTTCAGACTTTACTTCTACTTCTCAGTTAATAACACAGCATATCCATTTACTTTCTGAATATAAAATGCTAGAATCATCCCTACTTTTCCCTTTTCCTTTACTCCTTAATTCATCCTATCAGCAAGTATCTGCAACTCTGTCTCTATGTTCGATCACTTTCACCATCTCCTCTGCTGCCACAAAGGACAAACCCCCATTATCTTTTACCTATTTTTGATATAGGTGATAACTCCCTACTTAGTTTCCATATTACCAAAGTTCTTATTAACATTCCAACCAGGTGCTAATGGCATATTTCAAACATAAAAGTATGACTTTATTATTCCATTTTTAAACATCAACCATTAGATTCCCATTTTTTTTTTTTTTTAGGACAAAATAAAATGCTTTAATTTTCCTGGTAGAGCTAAAAACTTCCACAGTGAGTCCATTTTCATCATGTGACAAAATTCCTGATTTCACAGGAGAAAAGTAATATCTATAATACAGTTTTTCACATGATAGTATGTATTAACTATTTAGCAGATTCATTCAAATACGTAATATATATGTACATATATTTTTATTTTTATTTTATTTGTGTCTTTTACATTACTGTATATTCCCTGTAGGTTTCCCACCACCAATTCACCTGTGAACCGTCACCACAGTCCCCTGTGCTCCCCTCTCCCCTGTTCTGAGCCCCAATCCTCCCCCCTCTCTTGCTGGTTGACACTCTTGTATTTGGTTCCCCTATGTTCCTGTTACAAGTGAGACCATTTGATATTTTTCTTTTTCCTTTTGGCTTATTTCGCTGAGCATGATCCCGTCTAGCTCCATCCATGTTGCTGCAAATTGCATGTGTTTATCTTTTTTGAATGCTGAATAGTGTTCCATTGTGTATATGTACAGCAAAAGACACAATAATCAAAACAGACACCCTACTAACTGGGAGAAAATCTTTGCACACAACACAACCTATAAAGGACTGATAACTAAAATCTACAAGGCGCTCACACAACTCAACAGAAACAAAGTCAACAATCCAGTCAAAAAATGGGCAGAAGAGCTAAAAAGACACTTCTCCAAGGAAGAAAAGCAAATGGTCAACAGCCATATGAAAAAATGTTCAACATCACTTATAATCAGGGAAATGCAAGTCAAAACCACAATGAGATATCACCTCACGCCAATGAGAATGGCGCACATTAAAAAAACAGGCAACAACAAATGTTGGCGAGGCTGTGGAGAAAAAGGAACTCTTCTACACTGCTGGTGGAATGCAAATTGATCCAACCACTATGGAAAGCTGTATGGCATTTCCTCAAACTGCTAGAAATGGAACTTCCATATGACCCAGCAATACCACTACTGGGAATATACCCAAAAGACACAAAAACACTAATCCGAAAGGATACATGCACCCATATGTTTATTGCAGCACTATTTACAATAGCGAAGATATGGAAACCACCCAGATGCCCAAAAATAGTTGACTGGATCAAGAAGATGTGGTACATATAGATTCCCATTCTTACAGTAAATGTGTAGTCTTCCCCTGATCTTATGCTATGACACTGAATGAGTTTTCACTAGCATGTAAATCTTCAGATATGCCACTTTTATTCTTACACAATTTGCTGTATTCACATTGACATTGATTTTCTTCTTTTTTTATGAGCACATGAATTTTTGCTTTATATATTTATATTTTCAAATCATGTTTATGGAAGTAATATTGGTTTACATCATTGCATCTGCTTTGGATGTTATAGGTTTTCCCCTCTACAAATACATATTTTCACACCATGCCCACCTCCAGTGCCCTAATGATCCTCCACCATATTCCACTGGAGTCCCTCACTCCCCCATTCTCACTTTGCCATGTTCTTCTGGCTGCCTCAGTTTGCAGTCAGACGTTAAGTGTTCATTACTGGGTTGGTTTTGATTTTTATTTTATCCATCTAACATGCTTAGCACTTATCCTCCTGTTCTTTGCACTGTTTTTTTTTTTTTTTTTTCTAGTTTCAGCCCTTTGAGCAGTGACCTTCATCTCTTTATTCTGGTCTCAGATTTGATGTTACTTCTCAGAGAGATCTTCCTTCCCCATACTGTTGATCACCACTCACACTGCATCACTTAAATCACTCAGTTCTAGTTATTTCTTTTATTATATTGTCACAATCTGAAATGTTATTACTAATTTCTGCACTTGTTTATTGTCAAATTGTACTGCTAAATTGTCAGTTGTTTAAAAATAAATATTGCTTTTTTTATCCTGTTCATCTTACTGTCACAGGTATCTTAAGCGCTCTCTGCATGTATATGTCTGCCAGTATCTGGCACAACACATATTTACTAAAAGAATGAATTTATAAACTTGCTTTAATGAATTAGATATAATGTCTCCAAAATGCTTAAACTCCCAGTGTGGCCCCCAATTACTGGTCGTCACTTTTTAGTTTGAGATATGCTGTGCCTTATAATTTGTCCCATACTTCCATTTATTTTAACTCTTACTTTGTACTGAAGTTTAATTGATATATACCATCATATTATTTTCAGGTGTAAAATATGATTATTAAATATTTGCAAATATTGTGAACTAAACATCACATAATTAAGTGTTTAACATCTTTACTGCATATAGTTGCAAAATTATTTTGTGTGTGATGGGAATATTGAACATATACTCTCCCAGAAACTTTCAAATATGCAATGCGATATTATTAACTATAATCACTATGCTGTGCATTATGCCCCATGAACCCGAAAGTTTGTAACTTTTGCCTCCCTTTATCCATTTTTGTCTATCCTACCACACCTCTGGCAACCAACAATCTGTTCCCTGTTTTTGCGAACTTTGTTTTGTTTTCAGGTTTCACATATCAGTGAGACCATATACTATTTGTTTTTATCTCTCTACTTATTTCATTTAGCATAACATATATTACAATGTATCCATTCATCCATCAATGGGTACTAAAGTTGTTTCCATGTCTGGCATTTGTAAATAATGCTGTAATGTGGAGGATATAGTTATTTTTTAAGTTTGTGTTTTAGTTTTCATTGGATAAATACTCAGAAATGGAATTGCTGTGTTATACAGTAATTCAATGTTTTAAAATTTGCAGGAGCTGTTTTTCCATTGTGAGTCCACTGATTTACCTTTTCACTAATAATACATGATGATTTCCTTTCCCCTACATCCTCAGCAATATTTGTCATTTCTTGGTTTTTGATATAATAGCCAGTCTAACAAGTGACATGCCATTGTGGTTTTGACTTGTAGTTCCCTGATGATTAGTTGAAATGAGCAACTTTTCATGCATCTGTTGACCATCTGTGTATCTTCCTTGTGAAAATGTCTATTCAGACCCTCTGCCACTTGTAATATGTTTTTTGCCCTTTTTGTTTGTTTCTTTCTGAATTATGTGAGTTCTTTATATATTTGGAGATTAATCTATTATTAGATATATGATTTCTAAATGTTGTCTCCTATTCATTATGTTGCCTCCTCTCATCCTAAATCTAACCTTTACTGAACTATATGCAAGTTCCCCATATAATTTCATTACATATCCTTGAATGTTGTTCCCTTAAAAAGAGACTAATTAAAGAGATGACTTAAAATTTGCCAAATTGAGGCCTCCCTGGTGGTACAAGGGGTTAAGTCTCAGCACTATGAAGCTATCTGCAGCCACTGCAACATGAGTTCGATCCCAGGCCAGGGAGCTTCCCGCATGGCACAGCAGACCTCTCCTGTCTCTCCTGCTGCTCCCCTTAACAGTGTATTTCAGTCGATCTGCCTGTTCTGCTCTCCACTCTCCCTCTGATGAATCCTCTCACCCTCCCCCTGCCCACACACCTCTGGCCTACACCCAAGTTCTTCTACAGAAAATTAAATATTTTTTAATGCAGCTTATTGGTCTATAGAGGTACAACTTGAATGCATAAAATTTTCAGGAATGTCTGACATTCTCATCAATTTTTTTTTTATTGCTACTATCCTTCTCTGTCACATTTATTTATTTGGTTTCTAGTGTAAAAAAAATCTAATACTCTATTAAAACAGTTGCTACAGTTATTAGAAATTTTCAGTTGTTGCAAATAAACTTGGATAAAACATGGGAACAACACTGTCTAAATAAAATCTAGTGTTCAAATGGAAACAAAGCCAGCAACTAAAACTAATCAAAGTTATTTCAATCCATCTTTTCCTCTTTAAGAGAAATATCAATGAGATGTATATATTATTAAGGCAGCCAAGAGGAGATTCTTAAATACTTATTCTGATTAATATCTACATTACCATTCTTCACACGTTAAAATTGATGGATTTTCCTCAGTTTAGTCTCATGAAACAGGAGCAATGAGATATGAAATACTATGTTATATACTGTTGTATTATAATAATTTCACTTATATTAATCACTCATTTGAAATCATGTTCATTATTTTTAAAGATAAGCAAGCACATATTTAATACAGTTTTTCCCTGTTCTTTGTTGTTTGACATAGCAACAGAAGAAATAAGATGACTTTCAGCTTGAAGTGTTACAAAAGCTTACACATATTTATTCCTCCTCACCCCATCCTAACTTATAACAAATGTTGTATTTTATGGCACAGACTTAAAGAAGATGGTCATTTTTATGCCCAGGTGACCATCTCTGTAAGAGTCCGAGCCATGAAGTTTCTTTAGCAAAGTTCATAAACCCATCTCAGGCAAGGCAGAAGAAACTTGAGACTAGCAAACAGATTACTGTTCAGTTTCTTTCATGATTTTTTCAATTTAACTTTATTTCTGAGGTACTACAAACTTTAACTCTTAGAAATTGCTTAGACACATAAGTGACTTGAGTTACATCAATATACTAATACCGAAGAACACAAGTCCACACCCTTCAACACCAGATAGAACATAGTCTGATCTTTAAAAATGGTTAGAAATGTGATAGGTAGAGATGCAGGATAGATAGAGGGATTGGAAGAGTTAGGACATAATAAATAAAGATACTTGAAGTATCAATAGTTTATAAAAACTTCATAAACAAATCTTTGTTAGAGTGAAAGCCTGTATGGCTATACTATACACCGTTCACTTATGTGTCCATATGAAAATGTACTGTTTTAAAATATGCTAGAATTTGAAATTTTTAGTTAAACCTAAAAGAGCAGTTTTAGAATATTAAACTTACTTTAATAAGTCATAATACCACCATAATTCTTTAAATAGTCTTAAATATCTTAGCAAAAATTTAAATTGTTATGTAAATTGATCAACAAATTTCCATGCACATATATATTGGAGTGTCATATTTTTCTCACACATATGAATAGTGGTCTTTTAACATCTGCTCATATGTACAAAATAAATCATACAATTCTCATCAAATTTGGCAATAATATCACTAAAAAGAACAAGTATTAGACTAATAACATCTAGCCCTTGTGAAAATAAACAAAATAAATATGAACAAAATGGGGCAAAGAGAAGCACAGGCAAAGTCAAGGATAAAAGACCTGCTGTGAAGATCACAGCCAGGAGCCATCAGCCACCATCATCTCCGTGCTCTACCCCTGAGTCCTCCCATCCTGAACAACCATCAGACATTCCACAAAAGGTAATTTCCTCTTAGGTAACCTATGGATAACCTATGGGGAACACACAATAATGTAAAAGATATGAATAACAAAAGTAAATAAATAAAATATTTATTAAAAAAAAGTAATTTCCTTATGATAAAGTAATTTATATCCTACAATCTTACCATACCTACACACGAATCATCTACCACAGATCACCAGTTTAGGTATGAATATTGCCCTGCCTGGCAATTAGGCCCAGAAAAATTAGTTCTTTGTTTCTGCTATGGGCTTGCTTCACTGTACCTTTTCTCCTAAAAACCCCTAGGCCAGAATCTCCAACCCTCTGTAATCAAGCCTTACCTAGGAGGAACTGAAGAAGCAGCTGTCTGGAACCCCTTTCTACTCTGTGTCTCTTTTGGGTTAAACTTCATTTAGATCACCCCAAACAATGTTTTTCCCTTTTTACACAGTGTTGCATATTATTAACAGTCTGCAATCATATTATTGATAAACAGAATATCCAAAGATATGTATTATAATCTTAGTCTTTAATTTACAAAAGCTAAATTAGTGCATGTAATTCATTAAATAATCTTAATACTTTCTTTTGGGGATGAGTTTTATAAGTTAAATTCTTAGTATTGAGCAAAAATAATCTAGTTTACACTATTATTTTTTAGAAGATATATATATTCAAACACAGTGAACATAAAGGATTTTTTTTAAGTATAATCAGAGTGGTCCCATCTGAACTTAAAAGTTAAAAATCAGAAATTCTATAATCACATAGATTAGAATACAAACTAAAGTTTTAATAATGACTATAAATGCATGTAAAGTTAGAAAATATAACAAATTTATGAGAAAAAACACTGAGTAGTTGTATTGTTGATATTTCTTTTTTTTCACATAGCAATTAAAATTTATTTATTTTTTAATATATATTTTTATTGTTATTTATATTTTTTACATTTTGTATTCCCCTTGGGTAACCCACCACCAATTCACCCGTGATCCATCTCCGTGGTCCCTTGTGTCCTTTTCTACTCCATTTTGTGCCCTTATCCTCTGCCCCCATGCCCCCCAAGTATCTCTCTCCTATTTGGTTTCCCTATAGTCCTTTTATAAGTGAAACCATTCGATATTGTTCTCTTTCTTTCTGGCTTGTTTCGCTGAGTATGATCCCATGTAATTCCATCCATGTCGCTGCAAATTGCATGTGTTTATCTTCTTTGAATGCTGAATAGTATTCCATTG
This sequence comes from Scalopus aquaticus, assembly GCA_004024925.1. Classification (NCBI taxonomy): domain Eukaryota; kingdom Metazoa; phylum Chordata; class Mammalia; order Eulipotyphla; family Talpidae; genus Scalopus; species Scalopus aquaticus. The sequence continues at coordinate 17,280 of PVIJ01013911.1, forward strand.
TGTATATGCACCATATTTTCTTGATCTAGTCATCTATTTTTGGACATCTGGGTTGCTTCCATACCTTTGCTATTGTGAACAGTGCCGCAATGAACATATGGGTGCATGTATACTTTTGGATTAGCGTTTTTGTGTCCTTTGGGTAGATTCCCAAAAGTGGTATTGCTGGGTCATATGGAAACTCCATGTTTAGCAGTTTGAGGAATCGCCATACAGCTTTCCATAGTGGTTGGACCAATTCACATTCCCACCAGCAGTGTAGAAGAGTTCCTTTTTCTCCACATCCTTTCCAGCATTTATTGTTGCCTGTATTTTTAATGTGTGCCATCCTCACAGGTGTGAGGTGGTATCTCATAGTGGTTTTGATTTGCATTTCCTTGATTATAAGTGATGTTGAGCATTTTTTCATGTATCTGTTGGCCATTTGCTTTTCTTCTTTGGAGAGGTGACTTTTGAGCTCTTCTGCCCATTTTTTGACTGGGTTATTGGCTTTGTTTTTGTTGAGTTGTGTGAGTTCCTTATAAATTTTTGTTATCAGTCCTTTATCGGATGTATTGTGTGCAAAGATCTTTTCCTAGTTGGTAGGGTGTCTGTTTGTTTTGGTTAATATCTCTTTTGCTGCACAGAAGCTTTTTATTTTGATGTAATCCCACCTGTCTATTTTGTCCTTCACTTCCTTCACTTTGGGGGATGTGTCGTTAAAGATTTTGCTGAGATGTATGTCTTGTAGAGTTTTGCCTATATTTTCTTCTATAAATTTTATAGTTTCAGGTCTTTCATTGAGGTCTTTTATTCATTTTGAGTTGGATTTTGTGCAGGGTGCGAGGTAGTAGTCTAGCTTCATTTTTTTGCATGTGCTGTCCAGTTTTCCCAGCACCATTTATTGAATAGACTGTCCTTGTTCCACTGCATTTTCTTTGCTCCTTTGTCAATGATTAGTTGTTCATAGATATGTGGCTTTAATTCTGGGTATTCTATTCGGTTCCATTGGTCTTTCTGTCTGTTTTTGTTCCAGTACCATGCTGTTTTAGTTATTATGGCATTGTAGTATAGTTTGAAATCAGGGAGTGAAATTCCTCTGTTTTCTTTCTATTTAGTCAGGAGGGCTTTAGCTATGTGTGGTTTTTTGTAGTTCCATATGAATTTCATCAGTATTTGACTTATTTCTTTGAAGAATGTCATTGAGATTTTATTGGAATAGCATTGAATCTGTAAATTGCTTTTGGGAGGATTGCCATTTTGATAATGTTAATCCTTCCAATCCATGAGCAGGGGATGTCTTTCCATTTTCTTGTGTCTCCTTCTATTTCTTTCAACAGTGTTTTGTAGTTTTCTTTATAAGTCTTTTACGTCTTTTGTTAGATTTATTCCCAGATATTTGATTTTTTTAGTTTCAATTTTGAAGGGGATAGATTTCTTAATTTCTTCTTCTTCAGATTGGGTGTTTGCATATAGGAAGGATACTGATTTTTGTGCATTGATTTGTATCCTACTACTTTACTGGACTGGTCTATAATTTTGAGTAGTTTTTCTGTGGAGTTTTTAGGATTTTGTATGTTTAGTATCATATCGTCTGCAAACAGAGACAGTTTAATTTCGTCTTTTCCTAGTTAGATAACTTGAATGTCTTTCTCTTGTCTTATTGCTCTGGCGAGGACTTCCAGCATTATATTGAAAAGCAATGGTGAGAGTGGACATCCTTTCCTTGTTCCTGATCTTAGTGGAAAGGCCTTCAGCTTCTCACCATTGAGGATAATGTTGGCTGTGGGTTTGTCATATATGGCTTTTATTATGTTGCGGTATGTTCCTTCTATCCCAAGGATTTCAAGGGCTTTTATCACAAATGGATATTGCACTTTGTCAAATGCTTTCTCAGCATCTATTGATGTGATCATATTGTCTTTATTTTTCTTTTTGTTGATGTGGTGGATTACACTGATTGATTTTCGGATGTTGAACCATCTTTGTGTGCCTGGAATAAATCCCACTTGGTCGTGGTGTATTATTTTTTGGATGCATTGTTGGATCCTGTTGGCTAAGACTTTGTTAAATATTTTTGCATCAGTGTTCATTAGAGAGATTGGTCTGTAGTTTTCTTTTTTGTGTGTTATCTTTGTCTGGTTTTGGTATTAGAGTAATGTTTACCTCATAGAATGTGTTTGGTAGTACTCCTTCCTTCTCGATTTTTTGAAAGAATTTGTGTAATATAGGGACTATTTAGTTTTTGAATGTTTAGTAGAATTCGTTTGTGAAACTCTCTGGTCCTGGGCTTTTGTTTTTGGGGAGGTTTTTGATTACTGTTTCAATTTCACTGCTTGTAATTTGTCTGTTTAGGTGTTCTCTATCTTCTTTATCTAGTTTTGGGTGATCGTTTAGTTCTAGTAATTTGTCCATTTCCTCTAGGTTGTTGAACTTGTTTCCGTATAGCTGTTCATAGTAATCTCTTATTATTCTTTTGATTTTTGCTGTGTCCGTTGTGATTTCTCCTCTTTCATTTATGATGCTATTTATTTGTGTTTTCTCCCGTTTTTTTCTTTGTAAGCCTGGCTAGTGGTTTGTCTATTTTGTTAATTTTTTCAAAGAACCAGCTTTTGGTTTTGTTGATCTTCTGGATTGTTTTTTTTTTTTTTTAATTTCCATTTCATTTATTTCTGCTTTGATTTTTATTATTTCCTTTCTTAAGCTGGGTTTTGGGTTTTTTTGTTGTTCATTTTCTAGTTCTTTGAGATGTGAGATTAGATTGTTTCTTTGAGTTGTTTCTTGTTACTTGATGTGAGCTTGTAATGCTATATATTTTCCTCTTATTACTGCTTTTGCTGTGTCCCAAATGTTCTGGAAGGTTGTGTCTTCGCTGTCATTCATTTCTATATATTTTTTAATTTCTTCTTTGATCTCTTCATTGATCCATTGTTCTTCCAGTAATGTGGGCTTCAGTCTCCATGAGGTGAAAGGGTTTCTTTTTTTCTTTTTATTGTTTATTTTCAGGTTGACTCCTTTGTGATCGGAGAAGATTGGTATGATTTTGATCTTAGTGTATCTGTTGAGGTTTGTTTTGTGGCTTAATATGTAATTGATCCTGGCGTATGTTCCATGTGCACTTGAGAAAAATGTGTATTCAATTTTTGGGGGGTGAAGTGATCGATAGATATCTGCTAATCCCATGTGGTCTAGGTCCTTATTTAGAGCTTTAATGTCCTTGGTTACTTTTTGTCTTCTTGATCTCTCGAATAGAGAAAGTGGGGTGTTGAAGTTCTCCTACTATCTATGTATTTTCTTTAATGTCTGTTTTCAGGGATGATAATAATTGTCTGATATATTTTGGTGCTCCTTCATTTGGGGAGTATATGTTGATGAGTGTTATATCTTCCTGTTTTATTGTCCCCTTTATCATGATGTAGTGACCAACTTTGTCTTTTTTTACCTTCTTAAGTTTGAAGTCTATTTTATCTGATATAAGTATAGCTGTTCCTGCCTTCTTTCTTGGTCCATTTGCTTGTAAGATTGTTTTCAATCCTTTAACTATTAATCTCTGTTTATCTTTCACAATTAAATGTGTTTCTTTTAGACAGCAGAAGGTTGGGTTTTGTTTTTTGATGCATCCTGCTATGATGTGTCTTTTAATTGGTGTGTTTAGTCCATTTACATTTAGAGTTAATATTGATATACTGTCATCCATATTTTTTGTTTGTTTGTTTACCTTTTTGTGCTTCTGATTCTTACCTTATTCTGTGTTTCCTGACCTTTCTTCTGTTGGTTTTGTCTTCGTGACTTCTTCTAGTATTCTTTGGAGTGGGGGTTTGGTAGTGATGAATTTCTGTAGTTTCTGTTTGTTGGAGAAGGTCCATATTTTTTCTTCATAGAGGAATGAGAGCTTTTCAGGGTAGAGTATTCTTGGTTGACATTTGTTGGCATGTAGTGTGTTACATATGTCCCTCCGATCTCTTCTTGCCTGTAGTGTTTCTTCAAAGAAATCTGATGGCAGCCTGATTGGCTTTCCTTTATAGGTTATTTGTTTCTTTGCCCTCGTCATTTTCAATATATTTTTCTTGTCTTGAATTCTCGATAGTTTTACTATCATATGTCTTGCTGTTTTTTTCCTTTCATTGTAATAATATGGAGATCATCTGGCTTCCTGTATGTCAATTTTTGTTTCCTTTTTCATGTTTGGGAAGTTCTCTTCAATTATCTCCTTAAGAAGTTTCTCTGTTCCTTTGTCTCTCCTCTCCTTCTGGGATTCCTATGATTCTGATGTTTCCTTTTTTCATGGTGTCAGATAGTTCTCAAAGCTTTTCCTCATTCTTTTTCCTTTGTTTTTCTCTTTCCTTTTCTGTCTCGATTCTGTTAGTATCTTTATCTTCCAGAATGCTTACTCTTCCCTGCATATCTTTTAATTCACTTTTCTGGCTTCACTGGATTTCTTCAGCTCCTCTACTAATGTTTTTAAGTCTTCCATTTCCTTCAATTTCTTCTTTATGGATTCGTTCTCGTTCCTCAGTCCCTTGTTCTTTTCATTTAATTTTATCATATTTTTTGTTTGTTTGTTATGGTTATTTTGAAGTCTTTATCTGTTAGGTGGATGTAATCTTCTATGGCCATATTAATGGGTTCTGGAGAGGGATTTTCTTTCTGTGATGTATTGTTTTGAGGGTCATTTGTGACTTTTTTCCTTCCTGTTGTTGGTTTTCTGCTTTGCTCTGTTCGTAGCTTTCTGCTGGTGCCGGTGGGCATGACTCCTGGTTTTAGTTGCTCAGGAGTGTTTGTGGTTCCCTAGTGTCTGAGTTGACTTGGCCACTGCTGGGTATCTTCTGGATTTTCTTATTTTTCTTTGTTGAATTTCTCTGTTACTCGTGGCATGTCTCCAGTGTGTTTCCAGTTCCGAGTTGAATTAGGGAAGATGAAGGTGTGGTTTGTAGTGAAAAAAAAAAAAAAAGGAAAAGGAAAGGAAAGAAAAGGAGAATGAAGATGAAGATAAGCGGCATGAAGGACTAAGAGAAAAATATAGGTTAAAAGTAAAAAAAAATGAAAAAATAAAAATAAAATAAAATAAAAATAACAATAATAATAATAAAGTATTGGGGGGAATGTGAATTTAGAGTTCTGTAGTCCTTTTGCTCTTAGGTTCTGGGGCTTCTGGTTGGGCCCCCTGCTGGGGTTCAACCCCCTCCTTTCCATTAACAGATGATATTGTTGTCTTGCTGTCACTGCTGTCATTAGTCATTGCTGGGAGTCTTTCTATTCTTTCTCCCCCCCCCTTTTTTTTCCTTTTCTTCAATGTTTGCCTGGGGCTATTCCTGTGGTTACGTCTGGTGTGGAGGGGTTGGGAGCTCCTGGTCTTAGTTTCTTTTCTGCTGGTTGGGCCCCGCTACTCCACAAAGGGGTGCAGGTGTGGAGGCTGTGGGTGGCTGTTGGTCAGGGTTTCACCTTTCCTAGTTTCCGGGGTGCCAGTGTCCAGCCACCTAGAGGTTGGGGGTGGGACCACAGGGGGTGCTGGGCCGTGTTCACCACCAGCTGAGGTCTCTTTTCTGCCGCCCTCCTTGTGCCAAGATGCTGACACTTTGCAGGGGAGGGTGTGGTCAGAGATAGTTCCAGCAGAAGCCTGTACCTCAGCAACAGGTATGGGAAGGGTTGTGGGCACTGTCAGTCAGTAGTTCTTAATTACCACTCCTCCCATCAGGTTGGGATCAAGTTACAGTCTAAGGCCCCAGAGTGTTTGAGGTGGTCTCAGAAGGAGGTTTTCCAGCCTAACCAGTTCCTCTGGCCAACTTATCACCTAGCAACCAGTGTGGGGATGTTTCTTGCTTGGACTTTCTCCCTGTTAAGATGTTACCCAGGCCCAGGTGGGGGATGGGACGCAGTGACTCTCACACTTTCCTGTGCTTCCAAGCTGCCAAGCAGGGAAGAGAGGGGGGTTGTGGGGTGGGGGAGTAGGGGTCGCACTCCCAGTTGGCTGGCCAGAGCCCTCCAACCTCACTGCAGTTTCTAACCTTGTATTCAGTGGCTCTCAGGGAAGCTGGTTCGCCCACCTCTCCTTGCTGCTGTTCCTCTGTGTGGGGTCCGATGTCTTTTCTCTTCTCTTTGCTCCGACCCTTCAGTTTATTTTTAAGTTTAAAGCACCCCCGGGGTTGATTGTATTGTGTAGGGTATCTGGTTCTCTTCGAGTCAGCTCTCAAAGTTAGGGATATTTTTCTCCACAAATTGATTTTTTTGTGGGAGAGCCTGATCCTAGCATCTGTCCGCTGCCATGTTTTACTCCACATCTGTGTCTGTCCTGGACTTTATCAGTTTTCATAAAAAAAAAAAAATAGGAACACCTTCTAAATATCCTCAATATCAGCAACCTCCATCTTCACTCCACTGGCCTATAGAAATTTTCTGCCTGCACCTCTTGTTCTGAACTGCGGCATCCTCCTGCCCCGCCTGCGGAAAACTTCCTAGCGACACTTGCCCCGCTGGTCTCCAGGTGCCAGCCATATTGTTGATATTTCAATGCTACATTTATAGATCCCACAATTTCAAAAGCAGTAACAATTACTAACATGAGAAAAAAGCAGTAATGTAATTAATTGCTATTTTTAATTAGGTATACTTTAGTCAGTGCACTTAATTCAAAGTAACCTCATGTAATGGATGTTTTTTGATTTCTTAAGATTGCCATCTTTGTGGTTTTAAATGTAGAGTTTAATGGTCCCAACTAAAAACAAAAGTAAATAAAGTTGAAGAAAACTGAATTATGAATCAGTTATATATATTATGACAGGATTATGGTCTACACTATTTATGATGTGATTTCTCTTAGCAAATTCTCAAACAATGCTTAGATAAATTTCATTGCTTAATCAATACATTTTGCTATGAAGATTTTTACATTACTTTATTATGACCAAAGTGAAATCTTGCTTATAAAGAAATAATATTTAACATTTACACTAGTAACTAAATAATGCAAAATTTAGTGTTAGTTGTTTTTCTCTCATAAACATAAATATTCAAAAATTGAATACATAGCAGAAAATTACATCTAATGTATTGTGTAAGCATCTGTGATATAATAAGTCATATTTGGTCTTTGTCCTCATTTTCTGAAATGACTTCAAATCCCTGGGAATTTCCAAAATGAAAAGGGTGATAGGAGCATCTTTTGTTATTCAGAACATTTTCCGCTTTCAGCCACACCTAAATTTGTGCTAATAAGGTAGTCTTTAGAGTCTGAGGAACCTCTTAAAAACTTCAGGATGGGATTTGGTGCCCACAGACACCAGATTGGTGATTTCAAGTCCTCTCGGGCAAGATGTCTTCCCAGCTCTTCAATGTATTCACCAATGTGAAGCCCTCTGACCTGCATTGGTTAGGGTTACTGATAGATATTTCATTCCATAGCCATGACTGATGAAAGCATTAGTGACTGACTCGATCTAGTACCTCTTTCATCACAAGAGGTCAAGGGTCAAGCCAAAAGTTCAGACCCTCTAATCATGCATTAGTCTCCGGACACCAGAACCCATCCTGAAGTTTTTAAGAGATTCCTCAGACTCTAAAGACTACCTTATTAGCACAAATTTAGGTGTAGTTGAAAGCAGAAAATGTTCTGAATAACAAAAGATGCTCCTATCACCCTTTTCATTTTGGAAATTCCCAGGGATTTGAAGCCATTTCAGAAAATGAGGACAAAGACCAAATATTACTTATTATATCACAGATGCTTACACAATACATTGGATGTAATTTTCTGCTATGTATTCAATTCTTGAATAGTTATGTTTATGAGAGAAAAACAACTAACACTAAATTTTGCATTATTTAGTTTCTATTGTGCCTATACCTTTTCCTTGCATGTCTTCCATTTGGCTATTTCTGAGTTGTATCCTTTATTATAAACTGGTATTAATAAGTTAAATCATTTCATTTGTTCTATGAGTCCATCTAGCAAATTATCACTGATTTATAAAATTCTATTACAAGCAATGATGATCAGGAACTTGCAATTGTTGTCCAAAGCATGGGGCAGTTTTTTTTTGGAACTGTGCCCTCAACCAATGGACTATGTTAACTCTAGGTAGTTAGTATAACATTGAATTAGATGTAGGTCATTCAGGTGGTTTCCAGAGTGTTGTAGGATTGGTTAGTGTGAGGAAAACTCCATACATTTGTTGTCAGATTCATAAATTCTCAAACTGTATTCATATAAATATTAAACTTTTATCAAGAAGTAGATATGTAAAATTGCTTTTAACATAGAAGAGAATCCAAAAGGAAAAGAAAACTTTGGGCCAAGAAATATTTTTAGATGTCTCAGAATGTCAACTATCTATTCCAAAATGTTTTCATCTAAATTACTTGAATAAATATTTAGTTTGTCTGTCCTTATACTCTATAATAAAGTGAAGTTATAAAGGCACTTAGATGCTCACTGAAGTATAGACAAAATAATTAAAAAATCATTAAAATCATTATCCCTTCTCCTTGCCAATTTACATTGTTTCATACCTAGGTTAAAATGACTGCAGGTTTTCAGGCCCAGGATAGAAATAACTAATCTGGCTTGTGTTCAACAAAGGTGGTATGAAAAATGTTAATAGACAAATGACAGGCTGGAATAAATACTTGCAAGTACTATTATTAACAAAAAGTTATTATGTTAATAAAAATCTTATTTTATACAAAATATAGAATCAACTTAGTATATGAACGCATAATTTTAAAAAGAAAACGTATAAATTCTAATAAAATATAAGATAACCAGCAATCTTATATATACATAACAATGAAAGCACAGACACAACCTCCCAACAGTAAAACATAACAAAAAATTAAAAAAAAACTGTTCATTTTTGCCAAAAATTGTGGCTTGATTCCAACAAATCACTCTCTTAGTACTGTTGGAGAGAATGAAGACACTTGGAAAAGTGTGCATCCCTTTAGCCTAAGCAGTTATACTTCTAAAATCCATCTAACAGAAATACTCATATACACAGAGATGTTTGTTGCAACGCAGTTAGTAATAAACAGGGGAAAAAACTAAATATATAATTAGAAAAAAGATTAAAGAATTATGACATAGCCATGACATAAAATATCATGTTGCTTTAAAAATAATTAGCTCTTCCTTTATATTCACAGAGAACGATAGTTAAGATCTGTTTGTAATTGTAAAAGCAAGATAACTAAATGCAAAGTGTTATCCTTTTAGTATAAAATAGAAATATATATGTATATATATGTCATGAATATAAAAGGACTGAATGGATGCTCTAACTTTTATCTATGTGTATAGAGCATAAATGGTGGGTATGAATGGAGAATTTTGGCAAAAGAAGAGATTCACATGCCATGTTATTCCGTATTTCATAATTTTTTAAAACAAATAATATTAGTTATGCATTATTTGTAAGAGAAAAATAAAAATCCCATCCTCAAAAATGTATTTTATTTCGTGCTATTATTTTGATTCTAATTTTGATTAACATATTCTTTCACTGTACTTTTTGGTCTTCAGTTTTATAGCAGGTCTCTGCTAACCTTTGTAGTTACCTCTTTTCAAGGTAAATCCCTGGGTATCCAATTTCCTCAAAATAGATAGCTCATTTTATGTGAGTAACTCTGGGAAGATCTAGATGAGTAAATTCAGTAATTTTAATTTTAGGTTTGGTGAATCGTTACAGTACTATTTTAAAAAGTCAAGTTCTAGAAAATGTTGTGTTACTTTGAAACTCACTGGCTATGCAAATTTGCAATTTGTTCAATGTTTTCTCCAGCAAATATCCACAGTCTTCAAGATGAAAGAAAAATGCTTCTCTATCAAATGTTTTAACTTTCTTCCAGTGTATTTTTCATGTTTTATCATGAAAATGTTATCTAATTGACGCAACAAGGCTGACATTTCCTTGCTAATAGGCCAAATTGCACTAGACATTTGTGGAGTAGAATTTCAGAAGGACCAGCAAAATAATATCTAGTGATACTTGATATCAAGACTGCAAGCATGAAGCTTGAAATTCCTATATGCAAGCTAAGTAAATATTTTTCTGTTAGTATATAGCGCCACCCAGTGTTATAGAATTCTCCATGGAGTGTTCTATAGCGTAGACTCTTGTGCCAAGGTGGAAAGGAACACAAATGACACTTTGTGAGCTTCAAATTAAAATTTTCTTTTTGAAGTTTGTTTAGGGATATTGTATCTGCTAGCTTATTATCAAACATTAGATGGAAATAAAACAGCTATAGAAACAATCTAGAATGGTCCATCCAATTTCCATATCTTGGTAATACATCTCTTTCTGGGAAAAAAAAAAATCCAGCCAAGTTGTAACAATATATTAATTTACTTTGTATTTCAAGGTACTTTAAGACATTCTAAAAAGATAATTCCAGAGGCCATTGTAGATTCAGATATACTTTGTGTCTCTACATGTTGAAAATGATAAGTATTCTTTTGAATTAAATTACAGATGAAAATGAAAAACATTTACAGAAAGACGCACTAGAATTTTTAGTTTTCAATGGTGACTTTTGCTATAGAGATTTGTTGTTGTAAAGAGATGTTATTTGTCAATTAAACCATACACAAAACATAAATACTCAGAGAAGATTTAGGAGTAAAGGCTAATAAAAAAGGGCATTAATTCATTAATTATCTCCTGCTGTGATACAGGAAATGTAAAATTTCCTTTCTTTCAGTCCTCAAAAGGTACATAGATTTGATAAATATATAGGTAGGTAGGTAGATGAATGGATAGATAGAGTCTAAGATTATAAATTTTGCTCTATATTTCTTATTTTTTTCTGTTTCTTGAGTGTGCAAGAGTTTTCACCACTTTATCTTAAAATTTTGTTTTCAGTGATGCCCTGAAAATGTATGTTTTCAAATGACCAGTGTTTCTACTTTTTCTTGGTCTGTATTTCACTTCTAACTTGGACTTTCTATAAGTCAGCAATAATTTCCCCATTAAAATGGTTTTATTGTCAGGTTCTGTCATGGATATTAACATTATTTTGATCCCTTTGATTTGAAATATTTTAGTCAGTGCTTAGCAAATGTTACCTATTGTTAGTGGTCTAGCTGTTTCTACACTGTTTATTATCATCAATTTGCATTACAGTTTTATTTTTATTCAGGTAACATTATGTTAGACCACTGTATATAACTAAAAAACACAGAATCCCATCTCTTGAAGTGTATGTTGCCATATCACACCTACCACCAAGGCATCAATGGTCAATGGCCCCCTGCCCCCATTCTCCTGTTTTAATTATTCAGGTCCTATATCCAAGTATGTTAACTCCTTTGATCTGTGTTTCTTGGTTTGTTTCATGTCATTATAAGGAAGGTCCTTGTTATCTCATAACTTTTCTCTTACTTAATCTATCTGTTGCTCAAATCTTCTTTTACTTGAATGTGCACAGAAAGTTGATGTACTGAAATGTTTACTCATTGTATTTCCAAATATAATGCAACTCATTAAAAGAAGAATTATGTCTTTCCATATATTATCAGTATTTGATACTGTGCATTCTTTTTTGACCTATGTTCATAAAGTAATAACTAAATAGTACCACAGAACAAGCTACTTATTGTGAGGAGTGTTCAGTGGTGTTCAGTGGGAAAATTCATGATGTTTTCATTGTTTCATTATTAATGATCACTCTTTTGAGCAATGAACATGCCAACTTTTTTCCCACCATAACTACTTTAATAAGTCACTTATATGAGCAAGAGTACAGGTCCCACTGCGAGATAAACCTCCAGGGATTTGGTTAGAAGGAAAGCAGAGAAGTATTATACAGTCACTGAGATTAAGAAGAAAAGGAATAACAAATATCTGTTATTAATGGTGAAAAATTCCGTGTAAGATATATGGCAAGGCTACAAGGGATATACAACTTTATCTAATATATACAAGTGGAGAATACACAGTGTCCAAAGCACAGTCTTATTTCAACTAGAATAAAGTCAACCCCCTTTTGTGGATAGGAGGAATTAATACTTGCTATTAGAATATATGCATATATAAAATATATATATATATTATTCATGTAGTTTTTTATACAGTGAACTTTATGTTTCAGTTAATGTGTTTAAATTATTTTCTTTTAATGTATATTTTTGTCGTTCTTATATATTCCCTGGCTAAAGAAGTTTTACAGCATATAGAAACCTAGAAAAGATAGATGCCTGTTATTTTGAGTCAGACTTGATGTCAATACTAGAAGACAAGGAACATAAGCAATAGTGAACTTCCAGGATATCTGGTCAAGATGGCTTTGTAAATTCACACTTCGAACTTCACTGTTTCTTTGAAATAGGATAGAAGTAAAATTTTAAATAATATTTTTATAAATTGGTGATTATCCCATGAATTTTTTTGCTGTTAAAGACACTAAGTAGCAGAAGCATCATTACATTTTGACTCTTTGGTGGTAAAACATTGAATGATATATCATTGGGACAGAGGACAAGAACTTTTTACTTGGGCCTCCCTGGTGGCACAGCAGTTTAAGTGCTGCGATGTGGAGCTGTCCGCAGCGGCGACACTTGCAAGTTCGATGCCCAGCAGGGGAGATTCCCACATTGTGCAGCAGACCTCTCCTGCCTCGCCCACTGCTCCCCTCTACAGTATGTTTCCATCCATCTGCCTGTTCTGCTTCCCATTCTGTCACTGGTGAACCCTCTCACCGTCCCACACCTCTGGCCTGTACTCTAGCTTGTATGCATAAATTAAAAAAAAATTAAAAATATTAAAAAAAAAGAAACTTCTACTTGGCATGGGTTTGAAAGCTAGAATAAAATTCTTTATAGATGCAAGAAAAGTGACTAAAAGGGCTTTAATCATTTCTAGATTCTGTGTTTTATATAAAGCTGCTTATCTTGAAAGGTCAACAAATGTGAAAAGTCATTCCAGAATGGACCTGGGATGAACTACCTGCTAGCTCAGTGATTAGATCTAGAATAGCCCGGGGTCATTACAGTGTTGGAGTCAGAATAATTCTTGATTCCACAATGGGCTCTAGAAAACATGTGGAGCAAATGAAAAACTATTGGACAAAGATGGAGATAGGGAGGAAAAAAAGTGAAAAGAGTGAATAAAAGATAGAGATAAGAGAGTGCACACATGAGAGACTTCTGAAAATACTAGACTTAATTAATATTTTACTTGGCTCCCCCTAAATGAAAGAAAAGAACATTTTAACCAAAATGAATCTTTACATTTTCATGTAACATAGCCTTTGGAAAATATAAAACAACTTTAAATTCTGACTGTTCTGCTGCTGAATATAGAATCTCTATATGGTTTAGAAATTTCTATGACCTTAAATGGCATATTTAGAACCAATATTCTAACTTACTTTCTGCAATTAGAGAATTAATTAAGCAGTTTATTTAAATTATTGTTACATAGATAAGTGAGTCATTAGGTTACAATGCTTTAGTGCACCATAACAAAACCACTTCAAAATTAGTGAATTTATTTTGTCAACAATTTAAGGCATAAAAATTTGTAAAGTAACTGGATGGATGATTTGTATTTGGATGTGATGTCTGTCAACTGAGAATACTAAACTTGGGAGATCCACTTTCAAGACAGTGTTTTGCTTGTATGTTAGTTGCCTTGGAGCTACTTGAACTTGATCTTTTCACATAGTTTCACCCTCTAGACCTCTACAAATGACTTGGACTTTTTATTTCTTAAAGAAACCAATTGGCACTTTCAACTTCCTGCCTGTATATCTCTTTTGGGTCTAATTAGTTCATTAAATCATTTCCTATTTTGCACATGAGGGGGAACAAAATATGACACTTTGGCATGTGGAACATTTTGAGCTGAAGGCAATTAAGAGCTAGTACATTCAAGAAATGCTTCTTACCTCTTCATAAGCTGCCTAAAAGAAATTTATAGAAGATTTATACTAGGAAGGGAACTTTTACCAGAGATAACTTTTTATATCAGAAAGAATTTTCTGCACAGCATAGTAAATAATTGTTTATCAAACATTTGTACTTTCTTCTTCTTGTGAATTGCCTCCCTTCTCTCTGAAGCCCTGGATACCTACCTCCTTATCCTCAATTCATGCTGGCCTATAAACCTTAATTTCATGACAGTATTTGGGTGTCTTATTTTTGGATTCCTGTACATAAAAGTTTTTTTTTTTCCTTCATGTCAGACTGTTTGTTGTTAACTTAGTCATTAGAATAGTCAAAGAACCTAGAATGACATAAGGGGAAATCTTTTATTCCTTTATAGATGTTATCACAGGCACTAGTTTCACTAAATTCTCCACTAGTACTTCACACAGTCAAATTTCTCTACTCTGAATTCAATTTCCTTGTCTTCCCAGTCTTCCTTTGGATCTTTGGGACCCTTTCAGGTTGCTCCATCCCCTGTTAGGAAAGTGTCCAACTTCCATTTAGCTAGTTTCATATTAAAAATTAATAACAAACCACCCTGAAATGTAATCATATAAAATCATTTTACTTGCTCAAATTGTTATATCAGTGATTCTGGAAGAGTTCATTTAGGTGGTTTAGCTTTTGATCTATATGCTATAGCTTGAGATGACTGAGGATTGCTATTTCACTTTTAGGGTGATCTTTTTATGCAAAATTTTGGAACCTAGATGGTTTTGCACCCTTTCCTCTCTCCTTATAATAGCCTACCATCCATGAGCCTCTCCATGAGCATAAACTGAACTTTTCATAGCCTGGGATGCCAAAATAATTGCACTTCATGAAGTTGCACAATATTTCAAGTGGCAGGCAGTAGAAACTTCTAGGCTTATAAATGTTACCCCAAGTACTATTGCATTCTGTTAATCAAGACATACCAGGTGAAAAAAGCTGGAGCGATAGACTCCATCTTTGGATGAGTGATAATGTCATATTACAGATAAGTATAACTTTTACAATAAGACACTTAACATGAAAGCTCCTCCCTCTTGGGCTAATCAGTTCCCAAAGATCCCACCTCCTTATACTATCAACTTGTAAATTAGATTTTCAACCTACAAATTTTGAGGAGACATTTTGAGGAGATTCAGATATTAGCAAGTATTAGTACCTTATCTTGTTAATGTGGATAGTCTTAGACACTTATAATTTTCTTTCTTTTTAAAAAAAGATTTTATTTTTGTGTAGAAGAACTGGGGTGTAGGCCAGAGGTGTGGGGGTGAGAGGATTCACCAGAGACAGAGTGGGGAGAAGAACAGGATGATCTACTGAAATACACTGCTAAGGGGAGTAGCAGGTGAAACAGTAGAGGTCTGTTGTGCCATGTGGGTTAGTTCCCTGGACTGGGATCAAACTCAGGCAGTTTCCATGGGCTATCACCGTGGTAGCTCTGAGAATTAACCCCTAAGCCACCAAGGAGGCCTGAAAATTATAATTTTCTAAGCAAAATTTGTGAAGATTGGTAGATATTTATCAGATTTTTATCAGTGTGTACACAACTCAGCATGTTATTATAAAGCCATTTTTAGTACACAAATTTACTACTTATAATATATAATAGAAGAAGCTATACATAGTAAATATAAGTATATATAGAAGGAAGATGTCTTTGTTACAGAAATGCCTTCTTACCCAAAAAGAATTAGCTAAAGCATTCCTCTTTCATTTGTATGACTCAATTAATTTTACAAAAGCATTGAAGATGAGGCAGTGTAAATAGTTTAAAGCAGAACCCATAAACTATTTTGTATCATTATTAGAATAATATTTCTGTGGATGAGATTTTATATTGTTACTTGAATAATAATTCATTAGGTCTACCAATTTAAAATCATAACACTGTTCTCATAGTGAAAAGAACCTTTTTATGAACAATGTTTATCATCTCCTACAATGTGGTGATAAAGGTAAATAAAAGGTTCCTGTTCTTGTATTCAGAGTTAAGATTTCTATATGTTTAATAATTTTTATTCAATTTCAGAATACCTGAATATCATTTCAGCATTATTGTTCGTTTTCACTTTATCATTGATTTAGTGTTAACATACTATCATCTTAAAGTTATAGTAGATGATTCATATTACACGGTGCTTTATTATATGCCAATAAAAATTTGTTTTCAGTGTTTTATCAATAGTTATTTAATTGTAGTTCCAGTTAAGATTTATTCAGTTTAGTAAAATGTATTATATGCCATCTTTGGAAAAATTTGCTCACATAAAATATAATAGGAAAGCAAACAATCATTAAAAATGAATCCTCTAAAATCCCACTTGAAAGGGTTCTAAGAAAATGGCTGAAAACAAAATAAAGTCAATTTCATTTTCTAGGCACTAATATGTTCCAGGTAACTCATGGAGGGAATATGGTGATTTAATTGTCTGGATAGCACAGCAAGAGATCCTCTGAAGTTAGACTGAGTCAACTCTGCAGTACCTTACTTCTGTCTCACACAAACACTCTTTCTTTAGACACTCAGCGTGGTACTCAGTAAACATAGATTTGAGAGGCTAACAAAGAAGAAATGCTGTTATTTATTATTCATTACTCCCTTGGGGTCCCTTGCCACTTGGAGTTAACATATTTCCATATGAAATATTTAATTCTCAATGGTTCATTTCAGGTAAAACCAAGTCAGACAATGTACAAAAGTCAAGGAAAACAGCATGTAAAGTTTGAATTTTTATTAATTTAAATCTTTTTTTAGAAATATGACTAAACAAAGGCTTTGTGAATAATTCTTATGAAAGATGTTACAATTTACTTCTAGAAATCTTTGCAATCATTTCTCAAATTTCTATAGGCACATTATCCACATTGTGAAAAATATCTTTAGCAAAACAAATGTTCTTGATTGCTACTTAATTGTTTGCTTTGCTAGTCCTTTTTCATTCTTTATTTAAAATACTTTGAAAAGATTCTAAAAACATGTCCAAAATTTGACACTTAGTAGCCCCATGATCCACAAAAGATGTGAGAAAAGCACTGTTCTATGAATATATGACTGAAAGTATATTGTTTAATTCTCACACAGCTTTACACTGTCTTTAATTTTAAAGGGTAGAAGTCTATTCAACTGTAGATTTTTTTTTTAATTTTCATTTTCACTACTGAAAAGAAGAAAAATTTTATGTTGGTTTCTGTATTAGTATTTTTTTCTTTCTTTTTAATATAGCAACTGATCATATGCAGCTACTTAAAAAAACCACATGTGTGTATCATGAATCAGAAGTCCTGGCATAATGTGGCTGTGGTAAATGAAAAACATAATAAAAACAGATTTTAATCAGAACTGTTACAATAGGGGAAAAGAAATCTCAGTATAGAACTGTATTCTTTCTGAGTACAGCATGGACTAGTGATCAAGAAGATCTCAATCCTATCTGTGAAACCCCTTTACCTTTGCCATATTTCATTGGCATCAAGTCAGGCTGAGTTCCCACTCCAGACTGTGAGTTATTGGCGTGTTACGTAGCAGTGGGTCCACTGGAGCTACTTTTTCCATTGGCAGAATAAATACTACCATTAAGTGTTCATAAGAACCAATTTCTGGGTTTTATTTCTATCAAAAATGTTAAGTATACGTTAAAAAAATAGTTAAAATGGGCAGTAGGTTTATGCTTATAATTAAACATTGAGCAAAGGTGGATAGAATTAATGAATAAAGAATTAATAAATATAGGTTATTAATGGTAATTTGACTTATTTTAGTAATCAGATCATTAATGATAATAAATTCTACATCAGGGTATATGTTTCAGAATAACTGCAGAGTCACAATAATACACTAAAAGTCAGGTAATTTAGTCCCACGACTTTCTATATTATTACTGAATATGGCAAACATGCAACAGTTGACTTTCTTTACACCCACTGCTTCCTACAACCCACATTTGTTACATTCCAGTTGAACTCCTGTCATTTCACTGGTCCTCTTTTGACCATTTCTGTATCTTTGATGACAAATTGGGTTCACATGGAATGCTAATTGCTTCTCCTCTGTGTATCCAAATTCCACCTCTTTGTCAACATGGCTCTAAAAGAAATAATCTCAGGCAGACCATTTTTGGAGAACCTTCTGGCAATTTCCCTTCTCTGAACATTCATACCTCTTTGGGTATATCACTTTTATGCACTGATAATTAGTGGTGTTTGTGTTGGCCTGAGAACATAGATAACGTGTGCTTGATAGTATTCCTGAGAGTAAGTACTCAGTAATCTAGAAATAATCTATAAATTTAGTAATCTATAAATTTATATATATATATATATATACACATACATACACATACACACACACACACACACACACAAGTATATGTATATTCCTTCCCAACTACTTGTCAAATTTCGATTACATGGCACCTATCATATTGCCTTGTATAACGTTAAGATACATAAAATGATTTTTTTCTATTTAACAGTAATATATAGTAGTACACAGTATTTTAATTTTATTTTTGTTAAATTGTCAGTCATTTACTGAAATATTATGTAACTATGTAATTGGGGAGTATGAAAGCATGTATATATGTGTCATTCACTCTACATAAAGATCTGGTGTCACTGTCTTATCCCCTCTTTTTTCTATACCCTTTTTATTCCCCCCAAAGTCTAAGAATTATTTTTTCCTGTGTTTTGCCAGCTTGTTTTCTTTTGTTTTGTTTTTATATTACACAAATGAGTGCAAACATCTGGTAACTATCTTTCACATTCTCATTTAAGCATAACCACTCAAGATCCACTCATTTTGCCCTCAAAGGCTATTACATCATCTTTATAATACGAAGTCGTTCCACTGAGTATGTATTCCACAATGTCTTTATCCATACATCTGTCATTTGTCAGTTAGGTTTGTTCCATGACTGGGATATTGTTAACAATGCTGTTAAAATACAGGAGTGCATAAATCATTTTGTATTAATGTTTTAATATCCTTTGTCTAAACACCTTAGTTGTGGCTTTGCTGAATGATATGGTATTTGTATTTTTTTTTTTCCTAAGGACTCTCCATACCACTTTCCATAGAGGCTGTATCACATTATATTCCCATTAATAATAGATTAGAGTTCCTTTCTGTTCACATCTTCACCAAAATTTGTTGCCTCCAGTCTTTGTAAAATAAGCCATTCTTCTAGGGATGGGGTGATATTTCATTGAGGATTTGATTTGCATTTTCCTTGTGATAAATGATGTTGAACATTTTTTTTTCCATGTGCCTATAGGCCATCAGAATCCAATCTTTGGAAAAGTGTCTATGTAGATCTTTTACACATTCTTTAATTGTGCGTGTGTGTGTGTATGTGTGTGTGTGTTACCATACAGTTGTATGAGTTCTTTATATATTTTGGAAATTAGCTCCTTGTCAAGCAGGTGATACAAATATCTTTTCCCAGTCTGCAAATTGCCTTTTTGTTTTCATGGCAGTTACTTTCAAGGTAGAACATTTTTTCAGTTTGATTTATTTCTGCTTTTACTTCCCTTACCACTGGAGTACATCCCCAAGTACATCTCTACAATTGGTGTCCAGGAGTGTTTCACACATGTTTTCTTTTATATATTTAGTGGTTTCAAGTCTTATATCCAAGTATTTCTTCTAATTGATTAATTTTTGTGTATGAAATTTAGTAAGGTCGTAGTTGTGTGTGTGTGTGTGTGTGTGTGTGTGTGTGTGTGTATGGGTATGTTTGCATGTGGCTGTCCCAACAATTGTTAAAGATGCTTTCCTTTCTCCATTATATGGTTATTGTCCTTTTATTTATGAAGATTACTTTGACTGTCTATACTATTCCATAGATTTCTGTTGCTGTTTTGTTCCAATACAATACAGTTTTGATAACCATAGCTTTATAGCATAATTTGAAATCAGAGCATGTAATACCTCTGTTTTACTTTTCTCTCAGGGTTACTCTAACTATTCAGGGCCCTTTGTGCTTCCATACAAAATTTATAATTGCTCTGTTTCCATGAAAAATGTCATCAGAATTTTGATAAGCTTTGCAATGAATCTACACATTGCTTTAGGTAATTTTGATCCTTTTAAAGTTTGTTCTTCCAATCTATGTACATGGGACGGCTTTCCATTTCTGTTTCTTCTTTTATTTCCTTTGACAGTCTTACAGTTTTTCAGTGTATAGGTCCTTATCTGCTTTTGTTAAGTTTTCTCTCAATTATTTCATCTTTTTGTGATTGTAAGTGCTTTTTTTGTTTAATGTCTCTTTCTTTCAATTCATTGTTTACATATAGAAATACAATAGAATTTTGTTTATCGATTTTGTGTTTTGTCATTTTACAGTACTCATTTAGTATTTCTTGTTATTTTTTGTGGATTTCTTTGGCATTCCTATGTCTATTATCATGGTTTCTGTAAATAGTGGTAATATCACCTTTTTTCCAGTTTGTATTACTTTTATGCCATTTACTTTTCTAACTGCTCTGAATAGGATTTTCAATATGTTGATCAGTAGTAGTGCAAGAGAATATCCTTGTCTTGTTTTTGATCTTTTAGGAAATTAGTTTAGGTTTTCAGCATTGAAAATGATATAGTTTTGGGTTTTAATGTGTGTGTGTGTGTATATATATGTATATACATCTTTTATTATTTTGAGATAAGTTCCTTTTAAAACCAATTTTATTGAGAACTTGATAATAAATTGTCATTGAATCCTGTCAACTACAAATACAAATCTTACTGGGTTAGGGTAGATGATTCTCTTAATATATTGCTAAATTTGATTTCCCAAAATTTTGTTAAGGAATTTTGCATCTATGTTAATCAGAGATATTGGTTTAAAGCTTGTTGTTATTTTTTTTACTGTCCCTGTTTGGGTTTGAGATCAAGGTAATTTTGGCCTCATAAGATGTGTTTGGATGTTTACCCTCGTCTTTAATTTTTTGAAGAATTTGTGAAAGATAGATATTTTGAAGATGTTTTTGGAGCTATGGTAGAATTTGAGAGAGAATCCATCTCATCCAGAACTTTTAGTCTTAGGGATTCTTCTGATTACTCTTGCTTTCTGTGCTTATGATTTATTTGTTTAAGTTGTCTATATTGTTCTGATTAAGTCTTGGAAAATTAAAAAAATTCCCCCATTTCTTCTAGATTTTCTTATTTGTTTGCATAAAGGTTTTCATAGTAGTTAATTAAGATCTTCATATTTCTTTTATCTCCGTTGTAATTTCATCTGTTTAATATTTTAAATTAGGATTTTCATTAATATGTGAGTGTATTATAGATACATTTGTAATAAAATGAACATAAATTATGTATATTTCTTTAAAAATAATAGAGTAAAAAGTTTAACATAACTGTGGATGTTAATCATAGAATATTATAATAATTATGTTCTGCCACTTCTGAGTTGCACTGATTTATCATTGCTTCTTTCTAATCTGATAATCTGCTATGCTATTTACATTTAATTAATCTAAATATTTTTTATTTAACTTGGGCTTTCTTCTTTAAGGTCCTTGTTCTATTAGCTTACAAACAGTACGCCTCTTTGAAGAGTATATTGGCTCCCATTGAGTAATTGTGCATATCATCATATTAGACTTTGCTCAACATAATTAGGTATCATTTATCAAATTGTTTCCCTTATACCTTTAGTGAAAGGAATACTTCTTTATATTTTAGGCTAATATAATCTGTTATTTTTTCATTATTGTATCCTGGACATTTGCTATCTTTCAAAGTTTAAAATTCAGTTAGTACAAATAAAGCAAACGTGTGTGTGTGTGTGTGTGTGTGTGTAAAATCTCTTTTGAACTTTCTCACTATAATATTAGCTAATAACACCTTCAGGCATGGCTATTTTTATATTCACATTTTAGGTGACAACATTCATTTTATTTATCTTCCATTAGACCTTTCCCAAGCCACATAATATTATCATAGAAAACACCTTAAAACTGCCACTTTAGACTATTTCTTTCTGCTGATCTTTTTTTGCTGTTCTGACTTTTATAGATCTCTTCTCAAAATCATAGATTTCAGACTTCTTTTCTATAACCTGGCACCTAAGGGAATTTTCTACTATTGTTTCCAGTCTTGTTATTCTTATATATCACCCCCAAAGAAGGAAAGTGACAGATGTTATTATTTTTCCTGCCAAACCCTTCTTTACTCTTTGATTCAACTAGTTCTTTGTAGCTCTAATATTGTGATCCAAACATACTTTTGAACAAAAATTTATTTACCCTTTTGGATAGCCATACTTCCTGGTTTACAGTTTATTCCGTTTCTCTTAACTTTTATACATTATAGCATTTCATATATCCTAGTACTGTCTCATAATTTAAGGTTTACTTTTACCAATCTCCATACATCATTCCAGTCTTTGACTTCAATATTTCTATGACATCTTTGCCTCTTACTCCCAATTTTCTCTTATTCTGCTATTTTCTTTTACTCACTACAATATCCGAAACAGACAGCCAATTATACTATGTGAAGGTATCAAACTTTCTGTCAGCTGGCAAAACTTGCCAAATTTTCCTTTATTTACAAAATTACTAGCATATTTTCTTTGCATATATGACATTCCCTTTGTGTTCAATAAGAACTTTTCTGGGTGTAGATGAGCTTACTGAAATCCTTGTTCTAGTCTGCTCTGAGATGTTATACACTGCTAAATATTCTTCCACTGTAAACCTTGACTTGATAATTTTAAAAGATTGTTTTGATAAATACATGGATATGTTCTCACATATTATCTTCAAATATATTTGTTTCTTTCCTTATGTGTATATATATATATATATATATATATATAAAGTATATATAAAATAATTAAAATATTAAAAAAATAATTAGTCTCTTTTTGTACTCCCTATGAACTTAAATGTTGCTTTGGTTTACTAAAAATAGTAAATGTTTTGAGAACCAGGATCATTTCTTGTTCAACTTTTTATTCTCTGGGACCAGTGGGAATGCCTCATGTATGATAGATAGTTGCTGCTTTTTTTTTTGTTAATAAATCCTGCTTTAATATATGAAAAATACATTCATTTATAAATTCAGTTGTAATGTTTAACCGAACAAAAGCAGTTGAAATATCTAAATAGTTCAGATTTCAGTGTTCATAGCCCTCCTATATGAACTAGACATAGATCATCTTCTATATTATTCTCACTAAAATAATCTGTCTTCTGTTCTGATTTCTTTGAACTTGAATTCTGTCAAATTTCAGAGAATATGGTGATTCAGAATCTTCCAGTTCTGATACTTCTAAGAATCATCAATTTGCAAAGAAATATGTCTATGCTTTAGTTAAAATTAATATTTCCTTCAGGCTGAGAAAACAAAAACAAAATTAAAAAAAACAAAAAAACAAAAACAGCTTGTATGAAAGGGTCAGGGATAACAAGTGTAGCTGACCTAAATGCAATAATTAATAAATATTGCTACATATAAATGTTTCCAACAACTTTAAATGTTCCACTTCCCTTATAGTATGTAAATGCAAGGTACTTCTCATTGTGGCATCTTTTCAAAATGAAGGGAAAGCCTATTTGAGATATAATGCTAAAAAGAAATAAGATAAATTCCAAGGAAATCCAAGGACAGTACAGGTCTTACATCTCATGGATGATTTGGAAAGATAGGTGAATATGAATTTCTGTGTTTGAATAGCTGAAGTATTTTATACCATTGGATCGTTTGCTCTTAAATACACAGTTCTTGTCATGAAAATGCTTTTAATATTTTATTTAAGAAAAAAAACACTCTGACTATGTAGGTAAGAGAGGTTGACATATTAAATAGTCTAGTCAAATATAAAGACGTAGAGACATATTTTGAAAAGCAACTCAGTGAATTTGGGAACGTGCTCCAAATACCTGGAGATGATGCAGCAGTGGCTCCACTGGAGGACAAGGGACACGTCATGCATTGGGCACTAAATATTGAGACACATCAATGAACTGAAGAGAAAAGCAAAATAAATCTGAATTCTTGGGTTTTAAAGTCTATGAAAAAATTGTTGATGGGAATTAATATAACATATGTAATGTATATTATGTGTGTGGATGACATAATTATGGGAAAAAAAAAATAGTACCCGTTTAGAGAATAATGGACACTGAGTGTAGGTATGTTTTAGAAATCAGGGTAAGCATTGTGTGGCTAGTTTTGTGTGAAGACTTAAAGAATACACTTTAGGTGTCTGTGTGAATTTATGGGGAAACGGTTGTTAGGGGATCACACATTTTTCTATTTACAAACTGAAGGGAGGCATGTTGTGAGGACAGAGCAATAAACACTTGAATAGTGTCTGTTCTTGAGAATTTTAGTAACAGGAGATTGTTTGGTATTACATCTTTGTGCTTTCTAATGTAATATAAAGCAGGTAATATTATTGTCTAACACGAGAAAACTAGTTTTAGAGAAATGAAATTTTACGCGCTCAGAACTAGTAAATAGAGCTAGGATTCCAATAAATCCAAGTGTATATATGAGCATTTTATAGGAATGTACACACTGTTGTCATAAGGCAAGTTTCTTACTCTACCAAATCTCATAAATATAGTTAGCGCTTCTGACCACTGGGGATAAGTTATTGCTTGAAAAATGCAAATTCTGTTTTCAGTAGTTTTACATTTTCTTAATGAGAAACTGTCAATAACGTCTTATTCAAATCATCCTGCTTAATTAAAGTCAGAACTTTTCCTCTTCATCTATATAAATTAAAATAGATCATAAGTTTGAAACAGAATGCTATGTTTGGTTCTCTTATGTATTTAACTTGGTAAGATGGGGATATTATTACTAGTTTTGATCATGTCAGTCATTTTTGCAAAAGATTGAAACATATTGCCATGTTCCTTTTTCCAATTGCCTGTATTTATAGGAAAAAATAAGGCGTTTACAGGTTGAACAATCATCATCGTTTAACACATTGGTTTGTTCGCGGTAGAATCCAAGCAGGCTACTTTCCTTGCAATTTATTATTTATAAATTATGTAAATAGTGTATTTTTACATGGTTTTCATTTGATTTTAAGATTTTTTTCTTTGTAATTTGACTTTACAGGAGAAATAGTTTATCCTTTCTATAGTAGATATCTCATGGTACCTTTAAGAAAACTTATTTTACTTAAAGTATAACCAGTAAAACACAGAAAGCAGTGATATTTTTTATCTTTGAGAGAATTAGTTTACATTTAAAAAGCTAACTAGGGCCTCCCCAGTGGCGCAGTGGTTAAGCGCTGCGCTGTGGAGCTGTTGGCAGCGGCGACGCAAGTTCGACGCCCGGCCCGCCAGAGTCCCACATGGTGCGGCAGACCTCTCCTGCCTCACCCGCTGCTCCCCTCAGCAGTGTATTTCCGTCTATCTGCCTGTTCTGCTCTCCACTCTGTCTCTGGTGAGCCCTCTCGCCGCCCCATGCCTCTGGACTGTACCCCAGCTTGTATGCATAAATAAATAAATCTTTAAAAAAAAAAAAAGAAATCTAAAAAAAAAATTTATAAAAAGCTAACTATAATATGTTTTGCATATTAGTAAACAGCAAAAAACCCAATTCAGTGTGTGTGTGTGTGTGTGTGTTGTGTGTGTGTGGTTGAACACAGATTAATTTAAGGCAGATTGAATTTGGGGGGTTCTGGAGTAGAGGGAATGAAAAGAAAATTCAATCTGTATTAATTGGTATCGTGAAGGATCCACCAACTGAAATGTTTTTCAGTTTTTTACTGGGCATCTTAAGCAGTGATAATGATAGATGAGTGTCGCAACCTAGACCCCCATATTGTCTTGACAAGGTCACTCTATGGGCGGAGCCTTCAAAGAAGTGTTCCCAAAGTCAGGATGCGATATTTCTTCTTGCAAATAAATTTAAGTATAATTTCAGGAGAACAGTAACTAAGTTTCTCCACCATGCCTGCATGCATTGGCCTTACTCATTAGCTCCTGGCAGCGAGA
>PVIJ01013912.1:0-43137 GCA_004024925.1 Scalopus aquaticus
GGAATCGCCGCCTGGATGTCACCCTCACGCGCCCCAGCCTCGCCTCTGGGTGTCTGCCCCCCTTTCCGAAGAGGAAACCGAGGCACGGTTGGGGGTGGGGGAGCGCCCGTCTGCGCTCCTCTGGCCTCACGGCAGGGTCAGACGTGGCAGGCCGTGCCCTGGCTGCCCCCTGCGATGGAAAGGGCCCACTGCGGTCCAGCCCTGCACACTCAGCGGGCGCTTCCGGAGCCACACGGCACTCCCACCTGCCGGCCAGGTGTCCCACGGGACCCGCCTTCCCGCCACCCTCCCCCGCAGCCCCGGCCCGCTGGCTCTCCGTGATGCGTTTTCGGCACCGGCCTCTAGACTTGGGCTCGGCCCGAGTGACAACGGCATGGAGCTGACCGACCTCACCCACTGGCTTCAGCCTGCAGGACGAGACCCAGGAGCAGACACGTGGGGGGCAGGGAGTGAGGAAAGGGGGGTTGGGGAGACTGGGAAGGCTTTCTGGCTGGTACGGGCCCAGAGCCCTTGACCCAGCCCCAGAGGGCTCCTCTCAGCAGCCCTCGGCCCAGCAAGCGGCGCGGGCAGGAGCCAGCCGAGCCCCCAGCCGCGGGGAGGAGAGCCCGCTCTGCCCCGTCCAGCAGCGCCCCTCGGGAGGCCAGAGCATGCGCCCGCCACCCTCTCGGAGTCACAGCCGCAGGGACCCGGGCTTCGGACCAGCTACAAGCTTTTTCTAGAATTCATCAATATAAGTTCACAGCTATTAAAATGAAAACTGCCCATTTGTGCTCAACTAAAGGAGGCCCAGCCCTGCTCTCTGGCGCGTACACCGCCTTGGCTGAGGATCTAGTCCACTCCTGGGTGGTCTGCTGGGGAAACAGGCTGGGGGCTGGTCAGGCCTGAGATCTTAGTCAGAGTGAGCGTGGTGGGGCCCCAACGAGCTGCTGCTGGTGCCCAGGGCAGGGCGGGGAGCCAGAGACAGGCCAGGGCCTGGCCGGGCACAGGGGTTCTGTCTTCAGCAGCCGCGGGGCCCAGGACCTCTTCCTGCCTGGGACCGGAGGGCCCGTGGTTGGCTCTTCCACTCTGTCCCCCTGCCCCATGGGCCTCTGGAGACCCCCTCTGTGCCCCTGTCTCACCAGAAATCTCCAAGCGGGAGGAGGTGGAGGCGGTGACGATTGTGGAGACGCCACCTCTGGTGGTGGTGGGCGTGGTGGGCTACGTGGCCACCCCACGAGGCCTGCGGAGCTTCAAGACCATCTTCGCGGAACACCTCAGCGATGAGTGCCGCCGGCGCTTCTACAGGGACTGGTGAGGGTCGTGGGCGGGCCGTGGCGGGCACCTGGACTGGAACGGTGGGGGAGATGGGCAGAGGAGATGTAGCTGTGGCAGGCAGGAAAATGCAGGGCTGGGTGTGGAGGTGGTGCTTTCCCTTCCATAAAGAGGGGCATTAGAGGGCTGCAGAGGAAATTGGATAGAGGAAAAGAGGAAGCAAGTGTTCTAATCTCAGCGTTAACTAGGGGAGAGAATTGTCAGAATTTCAGAGTTGGCCGTGAGCTTCCTAGCAGTCAGGGCGAAAAGGGAAATAACTAGCCAATGCATAAAGTCTTCTCATCACAAAGAACAGCATCCTCAGGTCTCAAATCTCCCTTAACGAGAAGGGAGAGGCCAAAGGGAAGGCTCATCTGCCTGCAGAAGCTCACATATGTCCCCTCCTTATGGAGGAGCCTCGGCCTTCTGGGGAGGTGCTGCGATTGGGCTCTAGAGCCAGAGCAGACTGACCACAGATGGTCTCTTAGAGCCTGGCATCACCCCACACCCCAGAGCCCTCCAAATGGGATGGCGCCGTCCCTGCATCAGGGGCTGCCGTGCGCAAGAGCTCGGCGCATGCTGCTGGCCGTGTGGACGCTGCTTCTGTTGCCACCCATCGGCCCCTCCTGGGGCTCTGTTTCTTCACCTGTGGAATGGGGCAGCAGCGCCCTCCCTGAGCTCTGCCGGAGCCCGCTGTGCACCGGGGGTTGGCAGCTGAGCAATGTGGGGCTGATGGATACCCTGCGCTCTCACTCCGGCCCAGGGGTGGGGGGCATCCACTTTGCAGAGGAAGACGCTGAGGCCTAGAGTGCGTGGGCGGTCTGTGTGGGGAGATGCGCTGGAGCTGGCCCCGGGACCCCAGGGGTTCTGAGACCCTGGCTTGGTGGCGGCGGCGGGTGGGGGTGGGGCAGGCTGCAGTCACCACTGGCCCCTGAGGCCCCGTGTGTGGCTCAGGCACAAGAGCAAGAAGAAGGCCTTCACCAAGGCCTGCAAGAGGTGGCGCGATGCCAACGGCAAAAAGCAGCTCCAGAAAGACTTCGCCGCCATGAAGAAGTACTGCAAGGTCATTCGGGTCATTGTCCACACCCAGGTCAGCCCTGCCCGGCCCCCCTCCCACCCTGGTGCCCCGATTCCTGGAGCCCTGGCAAATGTCAGCCTAAAAATACCTTGGGCCTCGGGCACAGGCCCAAACATTTGCTGACCGCCCTGCAGGCCGCCTGTGGCCCCGGGGCTGGGCTGCAGGGCACCAGCCCCGCCCAGGGGTCAGCCCGGGCCTGAAGTGTCCCGCAGGGCGTTCTGACACACGTGTGTGTTACTGGCTTAAATCGATGGCGGCAAAAGAATCAGGGCCCAGGACTCAGGCAGGAGCTGCCCGCGCTGGGGCTCAGGGAGGACTCCGCGCGTCTGCAGGGAGAGCCTTGTGCATTCCCGAGGGCTTTGCAAAAATGCTGGGCGGATTGGTGACGGCACCTGTGGGGTGTCCTGTGCGCTAGCCCGCACCTCCCCACCGGCACCCTCCCTGCTCCTGCCGCCTTCTGGTGGCACTGGTCTTCCTGACCTACCAGCTCCCGGGGCTGGCCGACCACGGGCCTTTGCCCTGTGCTCCCCGGGCGCCTCCTCAGACGGCCCGCCTCACCGCGCACCACGCAGCGGCCGTGCCCTCTGCCGACATTCCGTCAGAACAGCGGGTCCTCGGGGGGGTTGGCTCGCTGACTTCTGTCCCCAGACTAACGGGTGGCCCTGCGTGGGCAGGGACCCGTCGCCTCCCCCGAGCGGGAGCCTCGCAGTGGCCGCGGCACCGGGCCAGAGCGAGAGCACAAGCCAGCGCGCCTGCCAGCATGGGCGAGGTGGGGCGGCGGCGACCTTCGCTCACGTCCTGCAGATGAAGCTGCTGCCCTTCCGGCAGAAGAAGGCCCACATCATGGAGATCCAGCTGAACGGCGGCTCCGTGGCCGAGAAGGTGGCCTGGGCGCAGGCCCGGCTGGAGCAGCAGGTGCCGGTGCACAGCGTGTTCAGCCAGAGTGAGGTCGTCGACGTGATCGCGGTCACCAAGGGCAGGGGCATCAAAGGTGGGGCCTGGCCGGGGCCCCCACGGCTGCTGGGGGGGCGGGCCGGACTGGCCTCAGTCTCAGCCCCTCCTGCCCGCAGGGGTCACCAGCCGCTGGCATACCAAGAAGCTGCCGCGGAAGACCCACAAAGGGCTGCGCAAGGTGGCCTGCATCGGCGCCTGGCACCCCGCCCGCGTGGGCTGCTCCATCGCCCGGGCGGGGCAGAAGGGCTACCACCACCGCACGGAGCTCAACAAGAAGGTCAGTCGCGGCCCTGGGGCGGCCCGCGGCGGGCACACGGCTGACGCTGCCCGCACCCCGGCCCGGAATGCCCCCACCAGCGGGCGTGGACGGGGTGTGACGGCGACAGACCCCAGCCGCAGCCCCGGCGCTGTGTCCTGGCAGATCTACCGCATCGGCCGGGGGCTGCACGTGCAGGACGGGAAGGTGGTCAAGAACAACGCGTCCACCAGCTACGACATCACGGACAAGTCCATCACGCCGCTGGTGAGGGCGGGCGGCGCTGGGCGGGGCCGGCGCGCGCGGGGCACGCGGACTGGAGGGCCGCGCAGAGGGCTCGTGTCCATGCAGCGTGCGGCACCCCAGGCCAGGCGCAGGGCGCCGGCTCCTTCCAAACGCCGCGGGTGGGGCGCTCTGGCCCCCAGCTGCCCCTCCCCCGCCCCTGACCCGCCTCCCCCCAGGGCGGCTTCCCGCACTACGGGGAGGTGAAAAACGACTTCGTCATGCTGAAGGGCTGCATCGCGGGCACCAGGAAGCGCGTCATCACGCTGAGGAAGGTCGGTGGGCAGCGGGGTGGCTGAGGGGCTGCGGGGCCGGTCTGTCCTGTCCCCCACCTGCTCTGGGGGTGGCGAGGGCAAGAAGGGGCTCTGGCAGGACTGGGAGTGCCGGCAGGGGTGGGCGGCCCCTGTGCCTGGCCCCTGCCCCGACCCCCTCCCACGGCCCCTCTCCCCCCCAGTCCCTCCTGGTGCCCCACAGCCGCAGGGCCCTGGAGGACATAGAGCTCAAGTTCATCGACACCACCTCCAAGTTCGGCCGGGGCCGCTTCCAGACAGCCCAAGAGAAGAGGGTCTTCATGGTGAGCCCACCCCGCCTGCAGGCGGGCTCAGCCCCCAGACCCCTGCCCCAGAGCGGGTGTCGGGCGCCCTGCACGCAGCCTGAGGAGTGGGGGCGCGGCCGGCAGGCAGGGGGCCGTGTACCCCCGCAGGCCCCCAACACTCCTCCTGCCGCCCCCCACTCCAGGGTCCGCAGAAGAAGCATCTGGAGAAGGAAAAGCTGGAGCCCGCGGGAGACCCGTAGGCGGTGCGGGGTGGAGGCGCCGGCCGGCAGCGCCGCGGTCCCGCTGCCTCTCCCGTTAATAAAGGCCGGGGGCAACTCTTCAGCGGTGTCTCCGCGTGGGGCGGCGAGGCGGGGGGCTGCCGGCGGCCCGGGGCTCAGCGCCACGGCCCCCCAGCCCAGAGGGAGCCCGGAGCAGGAGCACGGCGCTCGGGGTCCTCCGGACGGCGCGGGGGCGGGGCCTCTCGGCCGGGCCTCGGCGCCTCGGGGCAGGGCTTCGGGGCCTGGGGAGAGACCGCGGTCTCGGGGCGTGGCCTCGGTGGGGCGTGAGAACGTGGTCTCAGGGCGGGGGCGTGGTCTAAGGGCGTGGCGTTGGGGCGTGGGAACGGGGTCTGGGGCGGGGCCTCGGAGCTGGCAGCGCGGGGCCGGCCTCGAGACCGGGGGCGGGCCAGGGGCGGGGCCTCGGGCCTCGGGGCGGGGCGCGGGAGAGGGCCTTGGCGGTTGGTGGGCGGCGCCTGCCTGGGACGGGCTAGCGCAGGAGCTCGGCAGGGGGCGGAGCCTTCTGGAGGCGGAAGCCGGAACCCGTGTCTCGGGGGCGATTGGTCTGTGGGCAGGGGCGGGCCCTCGGGAGGCGGGCCCGCGGGAGTGTCGCGGCGTGCCTGGGCTTGATTGGTCTCCCGTGGGGGGCGGGGCCTCGGCGGGGCGGGCACGGGGGCGGGCGCGGGCTCGACGGCGCTCGGCAGGCGACCTGGGACCCTCGCAGGCGCGGTCCCTGCGCTCCCGGGGCGCCATGGCTTTCTGCAGCTTCTTCGGGGGCGAGGTGTTCCAGAACCACTTTGAACCGGGTACGGCCTGTGATCCCCGGGAGAGGAGCGCGGCGGGCGAGGGCGCGCATTACGGGGGCGGCGCTGCCTCGCGTGGTGGAGCAGCCCGGGGGCGGGGGCCGAGGGAGCGCGGCGCGGAGGGGCGCCGTGGGTGAAAGGGTCTCGGAGGAGCGGGGAGCCTGGGGCCCGGAGATGCGGGCGGGGGTCACTAGACAGGGTCGCTGTCCTGGAGGGGGACAGCCCTTGAGTGTGAGAGTGGCCGCTTCCGGGGCAGTCTGTTGGGCCTGGGGTCTCGGGGGTGGTGACGCTCGGGTAGGACCCGGGTCTCCCCTGGGACCGGGGCAGCCTGTCACCGGAGCGCGAACGTCCCCTGACGCCCACCGCCTTCCCTCCTGGCCCCCGGCGTTGCGGGGCAGCTGGCAAGCACAGAATGTCCTGTTCGCATCAGAACGTGCCGGTCTGGCCCCAGCCCAGGCCGCGGCTTGGCTTGTGTAATCGGGAGTGCCGCCAGGACAGTGGAGTTTGGTCCAGACCTGGGAGGGGGCGGTTGGGGGCATGGCCGGCTCAGCCCTGGAAGCTTTGTGAGATGGGGAGAGCACCCTTCTGGGCGGTGCTACCTAGCAATGGACTAATTTGGTAAAAACTGCCTGCAGGCAAGCCTAGGGCAGCGCCTGTTGGGACTTTTTGGGTCTAGGGGGGCATCACTCTGGGCATTTGTGGGTGCCAGCTGTTACCCAGGGCCCTCTGGGCAAAGCCCTCCTCCTGAGACCCCCTGCCGTGGCCCCCCAGGAAACCACACCTCTGCAGCTGGAACTCTGGTTCCCCTTTGCTTCTGCCTAAGTTACTGGTGAGGGCCAGGATCCCCGAGAGGCTGTCCCCAGGTTGTGGGCAGTGGGTGAAGGTGGCCCCCAGCCAGCTTCCTGTTTTGCAAGTGACTTTTGCAACTTCGTTTTGTTTTCTTTCTTCAAAGTGACCTTGGAGGTTGGTTAAAGCCTCTTCTCCTCCCTGGCTGTCTTCCCAGGGCCCTTCTCCATACAGGCTCCACTGGGCAGCAGGGACAGCCACCTGGGAAGGAGGGGCTGGTGGTGCTGGCCAGCCCGAGGGCTGGGAGGGCTGTGTCTACCCTGGAGGTCTGGGCCCCTCCTCCCGCCGAGGGCTGTGCATCCCAGACCACAGCTTCCTCACGTGTCTCAGGGAAGGGCCTGCCCAGCAGCTGCCGGCAGTAGTGAGATAGTGCAAAGTGGTTTCTGTGCTGAGGGCCGCAAAATAGGAGCTCAGGGCTGGTCTCCACAGTCAGCACCCAGGCCGGGGGTGTCTCCTGGCCCCAGGCCTTGGGCACCCACCCTGGGCAGACAGGAGCCAGCTGCCTGCCTCTCCTGCCCAGGTGTCTACGTGTGCGCCAAGTGCGGCTATGAGCTCTTCTCCAGCCACTCAAAGTACGCACACTCGTCCCCCTGGCCGGCCTTCACCGAGACCATCCACACGGACAGCGTGGCCAAGCGCCCGGAGCACAACCGGCCTGAAGCCTTGAAGGTGGGTGGCCCAGCAAGGGGCCAGGAGGGGCTGGCCAGGGTGGCCGGGAGCCACCCCCCGCCTTGCTGCTGCTCCCCTCATGACTCCAGGGCCAGAGTCTGCCTGTTCCAGGGAGAGCTGTTGGGGAAGGGACACCTTGGCATGTGGGCTCCAGGCGCAGGTCAGCTTCGTGCCAGCAGTTCCCTGGGAAATGGGCACAGGCGAACACGGGGCTGGGTCGGGGGGCTGGGCCGGGCTGCTGCGTGGGCCTGAGGCCACGGGCTGCCTGCTGCCTCCGCAGGTGTCCTGTGGCAAGTGTGGCAATGGGCTGGGCCACGAGTTCCTGAACGATGGCCCCAAGCGGGGCCAGTCCCGCTTCTGAATATTCAGCAGCTCGCTCAAGTTCGTCCCTAAAGTTGAGGGCTGGGCCGGGGTGGGCGGGCGCCTGGCGGGCGGGGTGCGCAGGGAGACACACCCTGACCGAGTGGCTGGCAGGCCTGAGGGGGCGCAGGCCGCCCAGGAACGAGGCAGCTTTAAACGGTGACTTGTTTTTCTCTCCTGCTCCCCTTCTCGCAGGCAAAGAAACTCCTGCCTCCCAGAGAGAGTAGTGGGCGTCCACCCCCACCCCAGACAGCCCCGCCTGTCACTCTCCCGTCCACCTTGGCGTTGGCTCCCCAGACGCTCAGACAGGAAGAAGGGAAGGTGGCAGGGGGGCTCCTGAGCCTTGGCTCGCAGCGGGCTCCCCAGGAAGAGGCGCTCCCTGCCCCACGGACGCCCCGCCCTCGCCCCATCCTAGCCTCCTGCTGGGTCTCCAGGAGGGGTCGGGAGGGACACTCCTGCCCCCCTCCCCTCCTCCCTGCCTGACTGAGCAGGTCCTCCCCGAGCGCCCGCCCCTCCCCCAGCCCTGCCCGGTGAGACACTGCCCAGCCGGTCACTGCATGATTCGCTCTGGTTAAACCTCCAGGCCAGAGCGCTGATACTTCGTGACCTGCTGGGCAGCGGCCTGGGGCCCCTCCCCAGGCCTCGCGGGCGCGGGAGGAGAAATCCAGAGCCCATTTCACAAGCCTGCGGGTGCGGCTTTCCTCACTCGGGCTCAGGAAACGGCCTTGCCCACGGCCATCGCCGTCCGCAGCTGGGACCCGGCGCCAGGGATGGCGACCTTCCGGATACGGGGCGTGTCTGGGAGGAGGGGTGCTGAGGCCCCCACTGGGCACCCTTTCTTGGAGTGACCAGGAGGAAGTCAATAAACGGTCCCGGCCTGCTGCCTGTGCACTGACCACCCCAGGGCCAGCTCGCCCGGCACAGGCCTCGAGCACCCCCGTGCTGTCCGTGATGCCTCTGTGTGTCCGCTCCGCCGGGGCCCCTAGGAGAGGCCGCTCCACCCCTCGCTCCAGGCCGCCCTGCTTTGGGGAGGGGTGTCGGCAGGGCCCGTTGACGTGCCGCGCTGACCGGGCACCTGGCTTCCCTCCACAACGAGGCGCCGGCGTGCCGGAGGAGGCGCCGGGAGCCCTCGTGGGCGGGCGGGGCCTGAGCGCACTTCACTCCGTGGGTTGAGGTCCAGGCCCAGGCTGAGCCGGCCTCGGGCACCCAGGCAGAGGGCGGCGTGGGGTGGGGGGGACGCGGCGTGGACAGCACCAAGGAGGCCAGGCAGATGCACCATCAGGGGGGCTTCCTGCTGCTTGCCCCTCGCCCTGCACGGGCTGCTTCCTGGCCTAGCACCAGCCCCTGTCTGCCCTGCTGGGGCCAGCAGTGACCCCACAGCTGGAACAGGAGAAACCCCGCCTGGGGCCGCAGAGGTCGCCCCCGCCCCGTGAGCCCAGCCCCTGCCTTGGCCCTGACTTCTTCCTGTGTGTCAGTGTGGTGGGTCTCTGCCCCCTGGCCACCGGCTAAAGAGGGGCCTGGCTCTGGGACAGCCCTCGTCACCTCGGGTCAAGGCGCTGGGGCACTGCCCAGCCCAGCCCCCGCACCGGGCAGTCAGCATGGCCGCAGGTGAGCCCATGGGGGGAGCAGGGGCTGGGGCCTAGCGCGTCTTCAGGGGCCTCGCTGCCTTGTCTCCAGGTACTCTGCTCTGCGGGGGCCGCAGCCTGGGCGCGTCTCAGGCCCTCTGTCCACTTCTGTGCTTTCCCTTCACCCAAGTGAGACTGCCGGGAGGCTACTGCCACCTTCGGAGCATGCCAGGGGGGCAGTCGGGGCAGGCACTCAGGCGAGGCTGGTGCTCAGGAGGACCTTGGACCTTGCTCAGCCCAGTGCTGCCCACCGTGCACCCTCCCAGGGCACCTGAGAGTGGACTGGCCCCCAAGCAGTCTTGTGTGTCCAGCTTGTGCCTGGCCGCCTCCCTGGACCCAGGCACATGACAGAGTGGGCCGCAGGCCTGCGGGTGCCTGGGTGGGCTGGTGCTGGGTGCGGTGGGCTGGAGAGGTCCTGCAGGGGTGGCAAGCAGTGTCCTCAGAGGGTGGGGAGAGGGCGAGGCCAGACCCCAGGGCCTTCGTGGCATGGAGCTGCGAAGTGGTGACCATGGCAGGGTCCCTCTGCTGCCAGGGAGGGACTGAGTGGGGGCGGGCGACCCATGTGGGACGGAGTCTGCCCTCATCCCATCCCTCCTGCTGACTTACACCATCATCTCCAGACCCCTCTGCTCCCCGCCACCTGCCAGGTGGAACGTCCAGGCACAGCCTTGCAAGTCCAAGGTTGCCATCAGGGCCTCCCACTGTGTGTGCTTTGCAAACAAAGCCAACAGCAACAGGTCGGTTTGGGTACCCGGGGGAAGGGACGGGCGGGAAATCTGCCCTGTGGATCCGCAGCCGTGCTGGGCTCCCGGGGGGCCGGGGCTGCGTGCAGCAGGACCGCCAGGGGGCGCGCTGGCCCCAGCTGCTGGGCGCGGGGCGGCTCTGCACGGTGCTGCAGTTCCTCCAGGCGCCGCTGGGGGCGCAGCGGCGGTAGCTCCTGGGACCCCCCGACCCCATGGCCAGGGTCACCGAGTGGTCAGCGCCAGCGTCACCCTCCGGCCCTCTGGGTCACGCCCGTCCGACTCCCTGGCCTAGGCCCTGAGCCGCCCCCCGCTGGGCGCAGGCAGGTGCCCACACCCAGACAGCCTGCACGTGCCCTCCCTGGGCACGCACGGCCTCCCGGCCTTGCAGGCCTCTGCTCCCGACCAGGCCTCTCACGTGCCGGGGCCGGTGCCAGGGCGCAGCTGGGCAGACTGGCCACGAGCCCCGGGCTGAGGCGGAGTGGGATGCGGTGGCCTTACACGCACCGAGGGGCTTCCTCGCCCAGGGCCGGGCCTGCAGCTGGAGGAGCCTGGGTGGGGTGGAGCAGAGAGCCGGGACCCTCCTCTTCTCCTTCAGGCTTCCCGGGGCACGGGACTGGCGCCCTCTCCTCTCGCGGGGGGCTGCCGTGCCGCACACTGAGCAGGCCAGGCAGCCATGTTTCCGGCAAGCACCCGGCACCCGTGCCCGTCCTGGAGAAGGGGTGGTCGGGGGCAAAGGACCCTCTGACTGCTGATCCCCCCGGCCTTGGGCCGGAGCGAGGAAGCAGGAAGCAGGCGCCAGCCCCGTGCAGACGCGACCCGCGTGGCTGCGCTGCCAGTCCTGTCCCGTTGCTCTGGTCTCGGGTGGGTTGCTCCTGACCTGCGCCCCGGTGCCAGGCTGCCGGGTCCTCTCTCCGCGGAGCCCCTCCTCCCCGGCCTCGCCCCCGAGGCCTGCAGGTGCTGAGTCACACCACATGTCTTCTTA
Source organism: Scalopus aquaticus (assembly GCA_004024925.1). Lineage (NCBI taxonomy): Eukaryota > Metazoa > Chordata > Mammalia > Eulipotyphla > Talpidae > Scalopus > Scalopus aquaticus. The sequence continues at coordinate 10,699 of PVIJ01013912.1, forward strand.
TCACAAGGCGCCGAGGGGCTGGGCATGGGGGCAGGCAGCACCCAAGCTGCATGAGTGGGGGTCAGAGGCACTGGCCCCCCAGGTCACCACGGAGGAGGGGGCGGGCGCTGAGCCACCCCCCTGCTCCGGGGCCACACACGCAGACCGCTGTCCCCCAGTGGGGCGTCCCCCCTTCCCCACTGGGGGGCTGGAGCGTGGGCTGCGGGGTGGGAGGCTAGGGAGGGAGCCATCTCTCAGGGCCCGCCCAGGAGACACCGTGTCCTCCCACGCGCGCAGCTCGGGCATCCCAAGTGGAAAACTTCACCAAGGCAAGGACAGCTCGGCCCGCCCCGCCGCAGCCCCGCCTCGGCTCCCCGCTGGCGGGGTCCCAGCGGCCCGCTGAGTGGGTCTCGGGGTGAGGGGGCTCCCGGAAGCCCCGCGCGTGTGAAATCTCCCCCCGCTGGCCCCAGGAACGAGGGGCTGCACCCCGAGATTAATCCCTGCCCAGAGCGGCGGCTGCTGCATACCCTGGCCGCCGCCTGTGGGGCCCAGGCTGAGGTGCCCACCCCGAGGGGGCAGGCTGGACAGCGGTGCGGTGGAGAGGGACGCGGGGAGAGGCTCGCACATGGACTCGGCTGCGCACAGCCAGTCACTCGGGCACTCAACTGACACTTGGGAGCGCGCACCGCGGCCTGGGCAGCGCTGGGCAGCTGCGCGGCTGCGCAGAGGGCAGGTGGGGCGGGGCCGCGGGCGGGGCCCAACCGCCCACGCTCCGCCCACCCGCTCTCGCAAACCCCTTCCTCCCCCTGGCCAGCCCCCGAGTCTCCCCGGCCGTCTTGTGTCCAGCGGCCTCAGAAGACAGCAGGCCCACCGGCCCAGGCAGCGTGTCCTCATGAGGTGAGAGGGGTCGAGCTTGGGCCGTGCCAAAGCCTCGCTGTCGCGGGGTGCAGGGAGACCCGGGGAGGTGGAAGGAACTTCTGAAGCCGGCTTCCTCTCAGCAGAGGAGCGCCCCCAAGACGCGGCGGGAGGTGGGCGGCGCTCTCAGGGTGCTGGGGCAGCCCCTGCCCGGTGCCTCCTTGACCTGGTCTCTCCGGGCACCCCAAAGGCGCTTTTCAACCTGTGGCTCAGAGAAAAGTTTCACCGTCCCCGCAGATCCCGCAGGAAGGAATCGCAGGGAGCTGGGGTCGGGCCTTGGCGCCAGGGCAGGCCGAGGTGAGGGAGGGGCCCCTCACCCCGGGAGAGGCAGCTGCTGAAATCCCAAAACGGACCTTAGACTCACGGGGACTGAGCACCCCGCGACCCGGCCGAGCGCCCCGCTCCTGGGTGTCTGCCCGAGCGGGGGACGTGTCCCAGGCAGCCCGGGAGTGGACACTCGGGCAACGCTACCAAGAGCGAGCAGAGTGGGGACACCCTCGTGCCCCTGGGGACAAACAGAACACTTGAGGACCACTGCTCAGCCTCAGAGAGGGACGGACCCCGGCACATGCTACCAGGTGGACGAACCTCAAAAACATGATGCTCATTGGAAGAAGCCGCCACAGGGCCTCCCCGGCGGCACAGCGGTTGCGCGCTGCGCTGTGGAGCTGTCGGCAGCGGCTACGCGAGTTTTACTCCCGCCTGGGAGATTCCCACATGGCGCGGCAGACCTCTCCTGCCTCCCCGCTGCTCCCCTCAGCAGTGTGTTTCCGTCGATCTGCCTGTTCTGCTCCCCGCTCTGTCTCTGGTGAGCCCTCTCGCCGCCCCACGCCTCTGGCCTGTACCCCAGCTGGTCTGCAGAAATAAATAAATCTTTCAAAAACAAAGAAACAGAAGCCGCCACAGGCGCCGTTGTGTGACTCGCCGTGTGGAGCGAGGGGCGCGGCCAGTCCAGAGAGGCAGGCGGGCGTGGTGCTCTCGGGGCGGGGAGGGACACCGCGGCTGACTGCTAATTGGAGTTTCTCTTTGGGGTGGTGCTGTCCTGCTTGGCGCTGGCCACCCTCGACCTCCGCGTCCATTCCCATCTGCCCCGCGCGGAGGGCGGCCAGGCCTCTCGGTGCTGGGGATACGGGCGCGCGCACGTCCAGGCTGCGGCGTTGGGGTTCGCGCCGCCTCTACCTGAGAGTCAGACGTGGGTGGCGACCAGCTGACTCCCTGTCCCTGGACCTCGCTGCCCCTGTTTCGCGTTCTGCCGCTGACGGGTCCTCGGCAGCGCCATGTGTTCACCGAGGAAAGGGCGTTCCCGAGGGAAGGGTGAGCTACAGCGGAGCCGGCCGGGGACGGAGGGCGCAGGGCTGGCATGGGCACCCCAGCCGCCGGCGGCTGCTGACTCTGGGCGGGCGCTGCAGGGGACGCGGACCCTCCCCAGGAGAGCCCCGAGGAGAGCACGCTGGCCTAGAGAACGCGCGGGTCTCCCCAGACCGGAAGAAGGATGTCCTGCTACCGCGGGTGCCAGCATGTGCCCAGACAGAGCCGAGCTGACGCCGCCGGGCTCCCGGCCCAGTCCTGCCCGACAAGCAGGTGGAGGCTGGCGCTGGGGCCCACTGGCCCGGAACGCTTGTGGCTGACGCAGGCCCTGCCTGTCGCAGGTGCCCGCGCCGCTGGGCACAGGCATCTGGGCATCGGCTGGAGAGAGCTGGCCTCTTTGGGGGCTGGTGCCTATCCGGCACTCATGGCGAGCGGGCAGTCCCGGGTAGAGGTGGAGGGAGGACAGGTCCGCTTCCAGCCCCGGTGACCCAGAGCCGCTCCCCTCCCTGTCTCCTGCTGCTGCTCCTGGCTGAGAGAAGGGCCTGAGCACCTTGGTCTGACGCCAGCGAGGGCCGGGGCTGCTGCCCTTGAGTCTCGCTGCCGCCAGAAGGAACTCCCAGGACAGGGGCCTCTTCTACCCCCCCCCCACTCCGGGCAGCAGGGACCGTCTAGGCTCTCCCTCTCCAGCGGGGGAAGGGGGGGAGGCTGCGACCATCGCGAAGGGCCTGTCCCCCAACCCTCTTGCAACCCCGCCCAGTCCCAGCGCCTCCCGGGCCGGCCACCTGCAGCGCCGCCTCTCTCTGGGCGGATTGGGGCTCAGTCCTCTGAAAGTGGGTCCTGGGGAGGGGCGCAACCCAGTCTCTGCCCTGCGTCTCCACCCACCGCTGCGGCATCCCGAGCAGCAAGCGAAGGTGCAAGGTGCAGGCGCTGGAGTCGAGCGGCCCCAACCGCCCCGAACTCGGCCTAGGAGTCGCAGAGAGGGCCGCGGGTGCCGGCGGGTACCGGGCCGCGCCGCGGTCCAGGCGGGGCGGGGCCTGTTGGCAGCGGGGCACCCCCGCCCCGCGTCCTCTTGGGGGCTGCGGGGCGCCCGCCGGCTGAGCGCCCCGCAGCCGGGTTGTGCGCCCCCTTGCAGTCCCCACTCCTGGGCCCCGAGTCCGGTGCGGCTCTATGGCAGGTTGCGGGGGCCGGGGCGGCGGGGTCAGGGGTGGCCAGCGCGTGGGGACCGGGCCGGGGGCCTTGCTGCGGGCGCCCTGCGCGCCTCTCCTGCTCGCGGTGCTGGTGCTGGGCGCCTATTGCCTCTGCGACCTCCCGGGTCGCTGCCCACCGGCGCCCGCGCCCCTGCGCCGGCCCCCGCGCCCGCCGAGCCGCCCCACCTGCCGGTGGCCGCGCGTTTCCCCGCAGGCGCTCGTCGTGGGCTTGAAGAAGGGCTGCACGCGCGCTTCCGGAGTTCCTGCGTCTGCACCCCGACGTCCGCGCTGGGCCCCCGAGCCTCACTTCTTCGGCAGGTGCTTCGCGCGGCCTGCCCTGGTAGGGGTGAGTGTCCCGCCCTCCGGGCCTCGCCTTCCTGGGGCGCGTCGCGGGGGTGGGGGGCTTCCGGGGGGATGGCAGTGGAGCCCCTGCGGCTCGCGCTGCGGCCTCAGACCCGCTGGGTGGGGAGACAAGGCTCAACCCGAGGCCGCAGCCGTTGCCAGCGGGTTTTAAGGAGAGGAGGGGCTCCCACCGCCTGGGAGGTGCACCGTGAGGCTTGGGGCTGCCGGGGCTGGGCCCGTGGTTCCACATGGGGCCTTCCAGTCCCGGGACGAAGGGGCAGACGGAAGCCTCAGGGAAACGCGGACCAGAGGAGCGGGCAGGGGCGGAGCAGCTTGTCAGGTGTCTGAGGGGGTGGGAGAGGGCCCTCCCCTCTCATGTCGCCCTGCCCCCCAAGTCCCCTCCCTGCACGCCCAGCTGCAGTTACCCCCAAAGAATCCCCTCTCGGAGTGCTTCTGGGGAGAGTGGATCTGGGAAGAAGGTGTCCCCTCCCATCCCCCTTCCGCAGCAGGGGTCTTAGGCACCCCCTCAGTGCCCCTGACTTTGGGGGGGGAAGGGAGCAATGGGTGCCCATGTCCTTTCAGCTCTGCTTCCTTGCAGCTCCCTCCCCCACCCTGGGCAGGAGTGGGGGCATTCAGAACCGCCCGAGTCCCTGTGGGGAAGGGAAGAGGGGCTGGGAGCAGCCGGGCATGAGGGCCTCCGGCTGGGGAGGAGGTGCCAGGCCCAGCCGGAGGCTGCCTTCTGCTGGAGGGTGATGATGGCTGTCAGCGGCCCGCCTCCTTGCTGGGTGCACCCCCACCGCACGCAGAGGGACCCCCGCTGGCTGCAGCCCTTCCTGTTGTCACCCTCAAAGCTCACTGGGGGCTCTGGGGCCGCTGGCACCCCACACCCCCTCCTGCGGCTGCAGCTGCCGGGACCCTCACATTCCCACTCCCCCCGATCCTATGGGGGCCCACCGGCGTGAGGGAGGGCCCGCTGTCTGTCCGGGGTGGCCCTGGGCCAGCTCTGCCTGGGGCTCATGTGGCGCAGCAGCCCTCCGGATTCTGCTGAGCCCACGATGGCTGGAGCTCAGGTCACACCCCTCACTCACCACCTCCCCCGACACCCCCAGGCCCGAGTGTCTGTCTGGGGGTCTAAGCCGGAAGGGGGACTGCCTCCCGGGCTGGGGTCGGGGGGTGGCTGGATAGGCTTTGCCTGGGGTGTCACCCTTGGGGGAGGTGGGGGGCTGGTGAGGCAGCAGGGCCCCCAGGTCGGAGAGTGGGGGCTGCAGCAGCGCCTGCCCCACGGGGTGAGGTCCCTGGGGTCTCCTGCAGGATGGGGAATCCTCCTCCCTCCCGCCCGCGAGGCCCGCAGGCCCCCCGGCAGCATCTCCGCCCAGGTCCTCGGGCCACCTCAGCCCCATTGCTATGTGCTGCGGCTTCTGGCCCCCGAGGGGCCTGGCGCAGGAGAGTCTGGGCTGAGGTCACAGCGGAGGCCACACAGGGGTCACAGCCTGGAGGCGAGATGGGTGGTAAGGTTCCAACATGTTCTTCTGCGCAGCCTGGAGGGTGTGGGCGGGCTGGCGGTCCCCGGGGTGATAATCACGCTGGTGACCACGTGTCCCAGGCCAGCGAGGGCCAGAGAGGCACAGGGACAGCCGGGGACTCTGGAGGCCCCGCCAGCCTGTCCTCGTGTTCTGGGTGGGGAGACCGACGACCCAGGACGGGGGCAGGGCTGAGGCAGGTGGGCTGCTGGACCTGGTGGAATTGCCCCCGTGAGTGGGAGGTGGCCGGGCAGCGGGCAGCGCTCAGGCTCAGGCCCCACAGGCCCAGCACCAGGCCACGCCCACACAGCGGACGCCTCCCCACTTCTCCACTCCTTGGGCCGGACGCCCCAGTGCTGCTGGGGACCAGCTCCCGGTCCCCAGGGCAGGAATGGTCGCTCAGCTGCAGCCCCACACTGCCTGCGGGCTCCCTCCCGTGACCCGCTGCTGAGGTGGCGCCGTCTGCCCTGGGCCACAGCTGCCCTGACGGAGGCCTCGGGGCTGGGCCTGGGAGCGCGTCCCGGGATCTGCCTGAGCCGGGCCCTGATGGGCATTTCCTACGGAGCTGCTGGCCCCACTCTCCGCCTGGGCCGTGGGTTGCGCCTCCCGAGGGCCCGGCCAGGCTGGCTCTGAGCCGGTGATGGCGCGATGTGCCCACAGCTGCCCCACACAGCCTTCCCATGGGGGGGCCCGGCCTGGCGGGCAGGGCCTGGGGGAGGAGGCCTCGCTCTGAATCCCTGCCGGACATGGCCCTGTGCAGGCAGCTGTGCCCCTTCCCCGTGCAGGGGCCCCAGGAGTCCAGCAGCACGGCCGCCCGGCCTCGCTCTCCACCTGCCCCGGCTGCGTGTTCTCCCCGGACTCGCGGCGGTCACCTTTGCTCTCCTGCTACTAGCCCTCTGCGGGCGAGGCACGGGGTGTCCTCAGAGCAGACCAGAGCCCGCCATGTAAAAGCCACCCCACGGCCTCGAGCATGCAGAGGGCAGATGTGGTGGGTCCCCAGCCGCCTGTGGGGCGCGGCTCAGTGGGAGCCTTTAAGTAAAGCCCCTCAATTGCTGCGGCAGCTGCTCAGTAGGTTTCCATATCGGAATGTTCCAGATGGGGACGGGGGAGGGAAGTACTGATTCAATTACCCTCTTCCTGTTCTGGCCGGTGGAGGGGACAGGACCAGGGACCCCTCCACCTCCCTAGCCTGGCCAGTCCGGGCCAGCTCCTCTGGGCCCTGCAGTCCAGGGGTCAGCGGGAGCCCACGGAGGTGCGGCTCTTCCCTGGCTGTCCCCACCTACCCCAGTCCTGGCCCTGCTGGCCCTGGCTGGCCCCTGGCCTTGCACCGGGCAGGCTCTGCGGACCCTGAGCAGACCCTGCAAGTGGCCCCTGGGAAGCTGGAGTCGGGGAAGCATGGGGACCTGTGTCCCCTCCCCTTTGGCCCCCAAGGCCCTCCTGCGCTGACTCGGTAGAGCAGGGAGAAGGCTTGGGCAGAGCCAGCTGGAGAGGCCTGAGCCCTCTCCGCCTCCAAGCCCTGCCCCTCCTGCACCGGCCTCCCTGCACAGCCAGCTGTCCTGCGGCCCTGGGCCCCAGGTGCGGCCAGCCTGCCTGTGGTCGGTCGGGCACTTCCCAGGGAGGGCCGGGCCTCGGGAGGCAGCCGGGGGCTCTAGGCGCCTTTGGGCACCAGCCTGCCGGGCGCCAGGACCTCTGCTGTGTGGAGAGGGCGGGGGCGCTGTCCTCTGGGGCCCTTCTGTGGCCTGCCCTTCTGGAAGGCTCCAGAGCTGGCAGGGCAGACTCTCAGCCCCTCCCCTTGGGGCTGAAGCCATGGCTGGGTCCGGTGGGGGTGGGGGCCAGTGCGTCTCGCCTGGGGACCTGGGGCCTCGCCCGCCCTCCCTGCAGGGAGCCCCAGCTGCCGCCCCTCCCGCGGCTTCTGCCAGGGCCCTCTGGTTCTGCGCTTGCTTTTGTTCCCTTTCCTGCTAGTCAGAGGCCCCCTCCAAGGCCAGGAGAGCACAGCCGGACAAAGGCACAGGAGGCAGGGCCACTGCGACCCCGTGCCCTCGGGGGCAGCCGCGCTGTGGCAGCGGGAGCCTGGGGGGCGTGGGCTGGCTGGGCAACCGGCGGGAAGCAGGCGTGCGAATGAAAGCGGGCCCCAGACCCGGCCGCGCTCGGAGGCGGAGGCCGCGTGTCCGTCGGCAGGGCAGTGGGCACGGTGGACGGCGCCGGCCCTGAGAAGGAGCCGCCCAAGGCTCCCCCAGTACACGCGGCCCAAGGCCGAGAATGTCGGCGCGGGACACCGCGGAGGCCACGCAGCGTCCACGCGCGGTCAGGGCGGCCAGCCCACAGATCTGGCACCGGGCAAACAGGCGAGGGCGTCGTCGGAGGAGAGCCTGCCCCACCTCTCACAGACGGGTCCGCGCAGCCGCGGGACCCCGCGGGGACCCCGGCATCTCTCGCCCGAGTCCTCCGGCCCGGACTTTCCTCTGGTCTGGAGGCCACGCTCGGAAAGGACGTGGAGGGAGCCCCGAGTCCCCCGCGCCCGGGAACATCCCGAGCCGGGCCGGGGGCGGGGCCGGCGGGCCTCCCGGGTGGGCGAGGGGCGGGGTCTCGGCGCGGGCGGGGCCGTGCCCCGGCGGTGGGCGGGGCGGTGGGCGGGGCCGGCGCCAACGGTCGCGCGCGGTGGTCCGAGGAGGGCGCCCGCGGAGCGACGCGAAGCGCGGGTCGCGCGCCAGGGTCGTGCGGCGGCCGCGTCAGGCGCGAGGGGCGGCCGGCAGGCTGCGCTCGGAGCAGCGGCGCGGGCGGCTGAGGTGAAGGCCGCCCGGGCCCCGTCGGGAGGCTCGGGCCGGGTCGGCGCGGGGCCTGACGGCCGAGCTGCGCCCCCCGCGGGCGGCCCGCACGGTCCCCCAGCCGGCCCCGCTGCCCTCCGCGGGCGCCCGGGCGCTCGGGGGAGCCGGGGCGGCGTCCCGTGCAGGGTCAGCCGCGGGGCGCGCTCGGGGCGGCACCGCGGAGGCCGTCGGAGCCGGGGCGCGCCCGGGACGGGCCCCGCGGCGGGCGCCCGCGAGCCCCGGCCGCCCTCTGGAGGCCTCGGCCCGGGCGGGCGGCGGAGCGGGGCGCGGGGCGCGGGGCGCGGGGCGGGCCTGGAGGGGAATGTCGGCCGGCGCCCCGCGCCCCGCGCCCCGCGCGGCCCCAGCCTGGCGGCCGGCCCCGGGCCACCGCCCCTCCAGCGTCCAGCCCGAGCGCCCGGGGGCGCCGCTGAAGCCCGGGGGCGGCCCACGCTGCGCGCCGGCGGCTCCGGGCGCGGGGGTCTCTGCGGGCGAGGAGCTGCGTCCTCCCCCCGGGCCTCTGGGCTCGCCCTCCCGGCCCGGCCCCCTCGCAGCAGCCCTGGAAAGCCCGAGGGGCGCTGGGCGAGGTCCGCGGGGCCCCGGCAGGCGCTGCGTGCGCGGGTCGGGCGGCCGCTCTGGCCGCGGCGTCCTCACCGCCCTGCGAGCTTGGAGCCTGAGGTGTGGCGCAAGCCAGGGGCGTTCACTTGCTCCTTGAGTGCGTTTGTGTGTCAGGGAGCCCCGAAATACACGCACAGTAAGACGCCCTGGGGGCTCCCCTCGGGGTGGGGGTGGAATCACTGTCACCCCCACTCCCTGCGACCAGATGCACACTGCGAGGTATTCGCAATAGAAGTTTGCTATTGTTTGAAAGATTTATGTGTGCACGCAAGAGCTGGTGTGCAGTGGGGTGGTGAGAGGTGGGGGGGTGCGAGGACGCCCCAGAGCCAGAGCGGGGAGCGAACAGGCGGGCCGCTGAGACACTGCTGCGGGGCAGCGGGAGACAGGAGGGTCTGCCGCGCCCTGTGGGCAGCTCCCTGGCCGGGGTCGAGCTCGCGCTGTGGTGGCTGCGGAGTGCCTGATAGTGCTGAGACTTAGCCCCTGAGCCCCCAGCGAGGCCCCAGAATTTTGCTATTTTTTAAAAAAGTGTCTATACGCAAATATTTAAATCCACAAATGGCCCAGCGCGTCAATCCTCATCTGGAGCCCTAAAGTTACAGGGCGCTCAAAGAGCGCTACATGATACTTATGTTTAGACAGTGAAGGCTAGAAATTGAATCCGAACTGTATCATTTAAACTTCAAAAGGTGGGGCCTCCCCTGTGGCGCAGCGGTTGAGCGCTGCGCTGTGGAGCTGTCGGCAGCGGTGACGCAGGTTCGATGCCCGGCCGGGGAGAGTCCCACATGGTGCAGCAGACCCCTCCTGCCTCGCCCGCTGCCCCCTCAGCAGTGTGTTTCTGATCTGCCTGTGCTGCTCCCCGCTCTGTCTCTGGTGAACCCTCTCGCCGCCCCACGCCTCTGGCCTGTACCCCAGCTTGTATGTATAAATAAATAAAATTCTTAAAAAAAATAAATAAATAAAAAACTTCAAAAGGTATTTTGGCAGGGTGTGGAGGGGCCCAGTGACGGCGGGGCAGCACGGAGAGGTGTGTTCACCGCTGAAGAGCTGTGACTGCCTCTGGGTCACGTAGTGTTGAAGCTGGTGTGATCTCAACAACATTTCCCATATGAAAAAAACATTAAAGTATTTGAATGCAAAAACCCTAAGAAGGGCATTTTGAAGCATGTTTTTTACAGACTTGATCTGGATCAACTTATGATTCACTGCTATTATAAAAACCTTGCCCAAGAATAAGTAAAACATCCAGTGTTTCCTAAATAATTTTAATCTTGAATTTTCTCATGGTTTATTTCAGATACTTAATTTATGCATCTAAATTATCTTTTCTAAAATACAGATAAAAGAATGGCAAGCTCCTTTGCATCAAAGACCTTCACTGCACTCTCAGACCTGCATCCAAATATGGCTAACATGGTAGGTCTCAAGGACACAGCACTTGTTCCCTCCCGGGACTTCCTGCAATGATATCAGCCAAGTTACTGGTCTATTTGACACATGTATGTGTGACTGACAGGCGCCACCTGCTCATTACATAAGTATAATTGTTAGATATTAAATACCTCTAACCTTTGTATTTACGCCAGTTAAGTGAAAATTAATTTCTCTTTTTTTCTCTAGAGTAGGAGCTCTAGATATGACCAGTGAACTAGTGATTGTTCAAATGATCAAATTTTAAGGGTATAATTTTAATCAAATATTCAGTGACTGCTCAAATTTAGCACCATGAAATGGAAACATTTTTGTTCAGCAGCATCTGTTTTCTCTGCAAACCATCCATGTTAGAGAGTTCAGTGCAGTTTTATGGCATAAAGATACAGAAGTGTGTTTCTGAAATGATTATGTGAGATTCATTTTTGGGACTGGGTTATGGGAGAATTCAGTCGTTTCAAGTATGCCAAGACTTACTTATTTGAAAGAAATGTAGGTGGCAGTATCCCCTAAGAGGCGGGACTTACTGGGCAGCGTGACGCCCCTCCGGCCTCCGTGCCCCTGGGCAGTCTACTATCTACATTTGACCCCCAGAAATCAGATTTCTTAAAATGGGATAGATTTACATGTAACTTTATTTTGTTCTCATTTTATTTTTGCATGTAACTTTACTAATTTGCAATTAAAAATCTATTGATGCTAAAAAGTTATTGCTGTTGTACTGTTAGATGCTTCTTGAATCAGAAAGTTTAACTCAAGATTTCCATTAGTTATGTTTTTCTAACAAGATCCAGTGAGCTCTGCATGCATATGGAATGAGAAATAACAGCAGGGGGCTAACTGTAATGAGACTCACAGCTCAGCTAGGAGCCATGGTCTTAAAAACCTTACTGGTTTAAATTTAAGGGATTATTGCAAGGTTAAAATCACTAGCTAGGATTAGTAACAGAAGTTTATTCTTTCAGAAACAGGTAGTTATTTTTATTTCTTAAAACATTTTTTAATATTTAATTTTTCTTTCATAGTCACTAAAGAGAACGTTATCATTTTTAGGGAGATGACAGAGTTAACACTTTGTGGTCCGCTTACGTATTAGTACGTGTTTTTGTCACCAGTCTCAGGTGGCCGCTCACGTATTAATACGTGTTCATCTAGTCCCCGGTTTTTCACACCACGGTGGATTTATTTGGAACTATTAGGAGCTATTTCTTTGATCGTGCTCAGTCTAGAAGCTTTACACATTGTTTTGGTGAAAGTGTAAGGCGTTTTATGAGAGATATTACAGTCTTTTTAATATCCAGGAGTTCAGGAGTTGTGTGTGTTTTACTGAATGCTTCTACCACTCCTGCGGTGGCACAGACAATGGCCGGCCCCAAGGGCTGGTAAATTTAAAGGGCACCGGCACACAAAGTGTTAAGATCTAGGACTTGAGAGCTTAGATTTATTGGCAATAATATGTATGTTTTGTTACAATCTATATTACGACCCAGCATGTCTGGACTAAGAAGCTAAGCAATTTTATGTGGACTGTTAGGAAACTCTACATAAAAGGAAGCTTTGAGGATGGTCGCAAATTAAACGGCGTTAGACGGTGCTTGAACCATCTCAGCGGGCTGTGCGCCGCCTAGTGACGGCAGCCGGAACCGGCACGTGTGGGCAACTCTTGGTAACAGAAGTTACCTGTCATTTCTTTGTACTATTCCTGGTGGAACTGAACTTTTATTAAGTTCTTTTAGATGTTTGTCTGGAATAAATAAATTTGACTGGTTTCTAGTAAAAAATGTTGTAAGAGACAGTAAAATATACCAAGTCCATGAAATTAAATTTATCTTCTACATCTGTGTTTAATATTAGTCTTCTATAACCTTTTTGTTTTTCAGAAAATAATCGGTATAGTTATTGGGAAAACAGATGTCAAAGGCTTTCCAGACAGAAAAAGCTGAGTTATATTTATATATTTATAAAGTTATATTCTTTGCTTTACTTTTCATCAACCGTGGCTTATGACTACAGCAAACTCTGTTCAAGTGACTAAATTTCTTGTGCCTGTTTAACTCCTGAAGAGCAGTAACTCTATTGTATGGTAAAGTGCTTGAGTCAAGGACACATGTGTGAGGCTATTAAGATCGTTTTTACTGATTTTCTTGACGTTTCTCAAACGTAACTGTAAAGGTTTTTTTATAGAATACGAAAATTATGGCGGAGTGCCTGAGCACTTGGGCTTGCGGCTGGAATGACTGGGGTCTTCAGTGCTAAGGGACCTGGAGCTGGGCAGTTGGGCTAAATAAAGCTGTGTGAGTTCAAACAGGCTCACACGTGCAGGGTCAGGTCACTGGGACTAGGGAGAAACTCCATTATCACTGTCACTGTGAGCCTGAGAGGTACAAGGACACCCGGGTGTCCGCTGAGACCGACAGTGACAGGAGGGAGGGTTCTCGGGGGGATGCAGCCTGAGGGAGAGGCACAGCAGCGGTGCCTGTGTTGACACAAGCAGAAAACTGGGCAAAGAAAAATACAGTTAACTCTGGCTTGATAGTTATTATCAAGTTGCTTCATCTGTGCAAGAGCTTTAGGACTATGGCAACATAATCTAATACTAAAATCGGCTTTTAAAAATCAACTCCTCTTCAAGCATTTGAAGTTGGCATGCAAAGACACCAGGTAGAAGGCCAGCACTGGCGACCACTGCCATTGAAAATGTGGGTGCTTTTTTAAAAAAAAGATTTATTTTTTATTTATGTATACAAGCTGGGGTACAGGCCAGAGGTGTGGGGCAGCGAGAGGGTTCACCAGAGACAGTGGGGAGAAGAACAGGCAGATCAGAAATACACTGCTGAGGGGAGCAGCGGGCGAGGCAGGAGAGGTCTGCTGCGCCATGTGGGAATCTCCCCGGCCAGGCGTCGAACTGGTGTTGTGCTGCCGACAGCTCCACAGCGCAGCGCTTAACCGCTGCGCCACCAGGGAGTCCCGAAAATGTGGGTGCTGTTTACTGAGGCCACAGTAAGCGTGCTTCTCACTCCTGAGGGGGTCAGAGAGTCAGAGCCCGGCCAGCTAGCCAGTAGTGCTAGCACAGGAAGACAGCGCTTTAATTCTTGTGTAATCTAGCTGTGTTATTTGAATCACAGTATAGTGAGAGGTCCCTTTATTTTAAAATTACTTAGCATTAATTTTCTGTTATTTTTGAGATAAGTAGCAAAAATACCGTTTTTTGCTCATACTTGTATCTTTTTTTTTTTTTAAGATTTATTTATTTATACATACAGCTGGGGTACAGGCCAGAGGCGTGGAGCGGTGAGAAGCCTCACCAGAGACAGAGTGGGGAGCAGAACAGGCAGAACAGAAATACACTGCTGAGGGGAGCAGCGGGCGAGGCAGGAGAGGTCTGCCGCACCACATGGGATTCTCCCCAGCCGGGTGTCGAACTCGCATCGCTGCTGCTGACAGCTCCACAGCGCAGTGCTTAACCGCTGCGCCACCAGGGAGGCCCCTCATACTTGTATCTTCACTTTACTTCGTCATAATTAATTAGACTAGAATTCCTATTTGAATAGTTTGAGAAAATCTATATATCTCCTATCTAAACTTTAAAAGAAGGGTCTCCCGGGTGGCGCAGCGGTTAAGCTCTGCGCTGTGGAGCTGTTGGCAGCGGCGACGCGAGTTCGACGCCCGGCCGGGGAGATTCCCACATGGCGTGGCACACCCCTCCTGCCTCGCCCGCTGCTCCCCTCAGCAGTGTGTTTCTGATCTGTCTGTTCTGCTGCCCGCTCTGTCTTTGGTGAGCCCTCTCGCCGCCCCATGCCTCTGGCCTGTACCCCAGCTTGTATGTATAAATAAAAAATAAATCTTTAAAAAAATTAAAAAATAAACTCTAAAAGAAACAACTTAAAATACATGAATTAGGGCCTCCCCGGTGGCGCAGCGGTTAAGCGCTGCGCTGTGGAGCTGTCGGCAGCGGCGACACAAGTTCGACGCCCGGCCGGGGAGAATCCCACATGGTGGGGCAGACCTCTCCTGCCTCGCCCGCTGCTCCCCTCAGCAGTGTACTTCTGATCTGCCTGTTCTGCTCCCCACTCTGTCTCTGGTGAGCCCTCTCGCCGCCCCACACCTCTGGCCTGCACCCCAGCTTGTATGTATAAATAAAAAATAAATCTTTAAAAAAATACATGAATTAGAAAAAGGTTAATATTAGAATCTTTGCTCAATTTACAACAATGGAATAAAAGTTTCACCCATCAGACTGTGAGGGTAGGGGGCCACCTCTACATTATTTGGCTACTCCATGATTGTATATGTAGCATTCCCTGCTTAGAGAAGATGTGCTGACTTTTAGAAACATTGCACATATAGAACATTAATGTTTTCATGAAAAATTCAAGTAGTACAGAAGGTCATTGAATTGAAAAGTGAAATTCTTCATTCAGACCCCAGCTCTTCCCAATCCCGTCCTTTCCCCTTGATAGGTAGCTAAAATTTGTATGTGTGTGTAAGGTTGTATTGCTTTTTTAATTATCAAAAATGATAAAACTTGGGTCCTTCCTGGGGGCGTGGGGGTTAAGTCTCAGCACTATGAAGCTGTCTTCAGCCACTGTGGCACGAGTTCGATCCCCGGCCAGGGAGCTTCCCACAGGGCGCAGCAGACCTCTCCTGTCTCCCCGCTGCTCCCCTCAGCAGTGGATTTCAGTAGATCTGCCTGTTCTGCTCCCCACTCTGTCTCTGGTGAATCCTCTCACTCACCACACCTCTGGCCTGCACCCCAGTTTTTGTATGCATACGTGAATAAATCTTAAAAAAAAACACAATAAAACTTATTTTGGATAAAAAGTATGCTTGCTGACCCATAGTGGTGTCATTTAGTAGAGCACACTTGTTTTGAAATAATTTGGATCTGAACTATGAGTTAGGTAAGACCCGTAAGAGGAGTGGAGAATCTAAGCTAATTATGTCTCAGCCCTCATGCCATGTCCCTCCAAATGCACAGCCAGCCGGGGGAAGGGACAAAGGGCCAGAATGGTGAGTTGCCTTTGAAATTTGAAATTAATAAATGCATGACTTATAGAATTTATATATGAATTATATTTTATACGATGTATTTATCATCGTAATCATGGAAATTCAAAACTAAAATGAAACTTTTCAAGTGAAAAATGAAATCACTGGCTTTCCCCCAGATACTGGCTCAGAACGGTACACTTTCAGCTTCACCATCCGGGACTCTCCCGCCCACTTTGTGAACGCCTCGTCCTGGGGCAGCGAGGACTATGTCAGAGCCCTGTCTGCCAGCTTCAGCGTCGGGCAGTGCGGTGAGCCGGCCTCGGGCCCCCAGTGCTCCTGGGTGGTGGGGTCTTTGCGGCGACTACACTTGAGGGGGCCATAATGAACTAAGACGCCACTCAAGACCCCTGTCAGGACGAAGCCTGGGGTCGCAGCCCGACGCAGACGTTCAGCGTGTTCGGGCCGTGTTTGCGCTCAGCTGCTTTAGTCTTTGGCCTGTTTCCCGCTTCACTTTCTGTCCATCCTTGTTGCTATAATCGTTTATCTCTTTTTTTTAAGATTTATTTTGATTTACTTATACAAGAGCTGGGGTGCAAGCCAGAGGTGGGGAGGGGTGAGAGGACTCCCCAGAGACAGGAGGGAGCAAAACAGGCGATCCACTGAAATCCACTGCTGAGGGGCCTGCGGGGAGACAGGAGAGGTCGGCTGTGGTCCTCTGCTGCCACCCTCTGTTCTCTGGGGCTGCCCTTAGGCTCAGTCTCTCCAGGCGCAGGTGCGCCCACTCTCGCACGCCCACACCCTACTCCAGGTGTATGCAGAAATAAATAAATCTCTAAGGAAAAAAGAGCAATAGCATTATGTTCATTTTTATGTACACTAGTTTTTAATTTCTCCTGCTGCTATTTTGAAATAGCGTGATCCTCTCCCCTCTATTTTAGTGACAATTGAAAACCCCCTGATCCAAAGGAAGGAGCTAGAAAGGGAAGAGAAATTCTGCCCTGCCACTCCTAGGTGAGTCTGGTGCCGAGCCCTCGCGCTGGAACAAGGTCGCCGCCTGCGCCCCGGCTCAGCCTCTGTGAAAATCGGGTTTAATTCTCCCCAGACTTTTTCATTGATCACGCAATAAGCTGCTCTGACATGGACTCGCACGAAAGTGGCTTTGTCTGCAGCTCTCTGGCCTCATTCTTAGATGTAAAAATTTGACGCACTCACATTAAAGCCGAACCACAGAGGGACGCGAGAAGCCGGGACAGGCATGCGCCTGCGGGCTCCAGTCGGGTTCGCCGGAGACAGCTTGTGAGGGAGCCTCGGGCGGGAGGGCTCACGAGGGCAGCGCTCGCGGGTAAAGAGGGCGGGGCGAGGCGGGAGCCGGCAGAGGCGGGTCCAGCCGGCGCTCGGCCTCCCGTGACCCGGAGGGGGGCGGAGCACCTGGGCCGTCAGCGTCAGCGCGGCCAGCCTGCGGGGAGGGCCGGGCTTGGGCCCTCTGGGCGGGGCAGCGTGAGCTCGAGGGCGCTTCAGGCTGAGGCCGTTCTGGGGCTCTGGGTGCGGCTCCGCAGCCCCTGCCCCGCGTCCCTCCGCACCCACTTTCCCCTGCCCGCTCACTTCTGGCACACTCGGGTCTCGTTCCTCGCAGCCACCCGGGGCTTCCTTCCACTTTGCGAACCCCCGGGCTCCCTTTAATTCCCTCACAGAACACTCTGCCCGCACCTGCCGGGGCGCTGGCGTGCAGCGGCAGCCAGGCGGGGACGGGGCGGGCCCGGCCGTGCACGCGCGCCCCACTCTCCCTCTCCCTCGGTCTGTGTCTTCCCCACGCAGCGCCGGCGCCTTAGTCCCTCTGGCGCAGCTGTCTGCGCTCACGCGCGCGCTCGCCCTGCTCCTTGGCACGCCCCTCGGGCGGGGTGCAGGCGGTGGCCCTGAGGCCAGCGGCGCACAAGCCGGGCCGCCTCACTTACCCTGCCGTGCTCTGCTCCTTCTCACGACGCCCTCGGAGGCCGTTCCCATCTGCCCTGCCTGGAGATTCTTCCGACCCACCGCACGGCTGTGCCCGTCCCGCTGCCGTCAAGGCCGGCACTGCCCGCAGCGATGGCTTCGTCGTCCCTGCGAGTGCCCGAACACTTGGCCCGCGACCACGGGCATCTTTCCCACGCCCCCTGCGCCCCTGGGCCGGCTCAGCCCGTGCTCACTGATGAGTGGAGGGAAGGACATTCTCGGCAGGGAACAAACAAACGAGTCCTCCGGCCGTTGGGCTGTTTCTGTCTGAAAGCGCTGCAGCGCCAGGAAGGCACAGGGTTCTCTGGGACCCGGGCAGACGGGGACAGGGCAGTCCTGGAGCCCTCGGGGGCTGCACCCCTTGTAGTGAGGCGACCAGGCGCAGGCAACCGGCGTGGGGGCCGCCCAGCCCCTGGCGAATCTTTACTCTTTTTTTTTTTTTAAAGATTTATTTTTTATTTATACATACAAGTTGGGGTACAGGCCAGAGGCGTGGGGCGGCGAGAGGGTTCACCAGAGGCAGAGCGGAGAGCAGAACAGGCAGATCAGAAACACACTGCTGAGGGGAGCAGCGGGCGAGGCAGGAGAGGTCTGCCGCGCCATGTGGGATTCTCCCCGGCCGGGCGTCGAACTCGCGTCGCTGCTGCCAGCAGCTCCACAGCACAGCGCTTAGCCGCTGCGCCACCGGGGAGGCCCCGAATCTTTACTCTTTTTTAAGAAAAGATTTATCTATTTATGCACACAAGAGCTGGGGTGCAGACCAGAGTTAGGGGGTGAGAAGACTCTCCAGAGACAGAGTGGGGAGGAGAACAGGCGGAGCCACTGAAAGTCACTGCTGCGGGGAGCAGCGGGGAGGCAGGAGAGTCTGCTGCGCCCTGTGGGGAGCTCCCCATTCGTGCTGCTGTGGCTGCGACAGCTTCATAGGCTGAGACTCAACCCCTTGCACCTGAATCTTGACTCTTTCTGGCCTCTCTGACGCTCTCTCGTGGCCTCTTCACTGGCCTCTGCTGCGCTCCGCCGCACAGCCCTCTGCTCCAGTCCTCTGCTGCCCCCTCATATGCTCCGTCTCCGGCTTAGGGCCGCCCACTCATGCCCACTCACGCCCGCCCATGCCACGGGCCGCCGTCAGCCCGCGTGCCAGACACAGGTGTCGGTCATGGACACTCATGGCAGAGGGCAGAGAGACCTGCTCCGTCGCACTTCCTCTGCAGTGTGCTCCATGCGGCCCGGCTGGGCACCTGCAGCCAGGGGCTGGGCGGGGCAGGTAGGCGGCGCAGCTCGGAGGGGCAGCAGAGACCCCCCAGCTTGGCGTGTCGTGCAAACTCCATGCTTTGTGCTGGCAGACCAGCCCCGGAGTCGGGCTGCGTGACACTAGAGCCCCACTGTGAATAGGAGCCGCGTGAGGGGCGCGCCACAGGGGAGCAGGCTTAGGGCAGGGGGCGGGGGGCAGTGGGGTGGGGGCGAGAGGCGAACGCTGACAGAGGCGGAGGGAGGAGGGAAGAGCAGGGCCTGGAGTAAAGACTGGGTGGGCTCAGGGGCTTGGGGGCTGACTGGCCGGCGGGGGAGAGACCCCCAAGTTCAGAGCATGAACACTGCACACCTGCTCTGAGCTCTGAGAAGTCGGATGGCCCGGCCCGTGGTGTGAGGTGCCCGACATGGGCACTGCCCAGGGCCTGGGCCGGCGCAGACAGCGTCTCGGGGGTGCAGCATGGCGCTCGAGGCTGTTTTTTTTTTTTTAAAGATTTATTTATTTATGCATACAAGCTGGGGTGCAGGCCAGAGGTGTGGGGCGGCGAGAGGGTTCCCCAGGGACAGAGTGGGGAGCAGAACAGGCAGATCAGAAACACACTGCTGAGGGGAGCAGCGGGGAGGCAGGGGAGGTCTCCCGCGCCATGTGGGATTCTCCCAGCTGGGTGTTGAACTCGCATCTCGGCTGCCGACAGCTCCACAGCGTGGCGCTCAACCGCTGCGCCACCAGGGAGGCCCCTTTTTAAAAAGATTTCTTTATGCATACAAGTTGGGGTGCAGGCCAGAGGCGTGGGGCGGCAAGAGGGCTCCCCAGAGACAGAGTGGGGAGCAGCACAGGCAGATCAACGGAAACACACTGCTGAGGGGGCAGCAGGCGAGGCAGGAGAGGTCTGCCGCGCCATGTGGGAATCTCCCTGGCCGGGCGTCGAACTCGCGTTGCCGTTGCCAACAGCTCCACAGCGCAGTGCCTAACCGCTGCGCCACCGGGGCGCCCTTGAGGCTTTCTTAAGGAAAGTGCTCCTCAGACAAAAACTGCTTGTCAGCGGCCCTGAGAATAAAAAGTGCGGTTTTCTACGTGGAGTCTGAGGCCCCCCGTGACGGGGCGGCTCTGCAGGACGCTGGCTGACACTGGTCCTCACGGGCTCTTTCAACCCAGTGACTACAGGCTGCTGCTCAGCGAGAGTCACTCCCAGCTGAAGGTCTGTCCCCCGCACGGAGCCGGCGCCAGGCTGCTCTCCCTGGTGCACTTGCCGGTCAAGGAGTCCTGTGATTACTACTCCCTGGGTGACATCGTTGCCAACGGGCACAGACTCAACGGGAGAGTCCTCAACGTGCTGGCGGCCGTGCGGGCGGTGAGTTAAAACCTCAGCAGCCAAGTGAGCGAGGCGGGAGCGTATCGCTTAATCTGTTCGGAAAGGAGCAAGAGCGGGCGTCACTTCCCATGTCCTGTCCAGTCGTGACCGACACCGTGCCTCTTGTCTGCCGCACAAGTAAATTGTGTCTGAGCGCTGCGTGGCGGGCACCTCGAGCCACCTGCCTGCTTGGGGTTCCCCGCGCAGCTGGGCCAGAGGCGGCGCGTGGCTGGAGGAGCCCTGGGGTGTGGAGGCAGCTCTGTGCCCACTTCCGGGCGTCCTGAGAGCCGGGAGTGGCTGGAGCTGCGCTGGGGCCCGCCGGGCAGGCCTCACTCAGCATTCAGAGTGGGCCGCCGAGGGGGTGTGTCGTGGATTTAAGGGGACCTCAAAGTGTCACAAAATAGTCTGTGAGACGACTGACGGGCGAGACGCCAGCCCCTCCACGGCGGCGTGACGGTCGTCGGAAGCTGCGGGACAGAGGAATGGCCGAGGCCCCGTTCTCACGCCGCGGCGCCAGTGTGCGGCACGAGCGCCCTCTGCGCATCCTCGGGGGCGCCAGACCCCCAGCTCCCCGCGGCTTGAGTGGCGCTGGCGCCTCCGCCTCGACTCCCGTCCGCTGCGTCCTCCCGCCGCGGCCTGCCCTTCGCTCCGACGGTCTTCCTGGCCCGCTGCCCGCTGCCAGCTGCCCACTGCGGGTCTTCCTCGGGCTCCTTCCTGCAGGCTCAGCCTGCCAGGCTCCAGCTGTCGGTGCGGGGCCGCCACGCTCTCGCTGCCGCGGGCTGGGCCTGACGGCGAGGCCAGTGAGACCCGGCGCCCACACCGCCCTCCGGCGGCCCCGCATGGCACTGAGCCGAGGCCCAGGCAGGTGCGGGGGGCACACTCTGTACCCCAGGAGCCCCAGGCGCCTGCTGGGCTCGTTCCGGGCGCCTGTCCCGCGCCGGGGCCTCCCGCGCAGGTGACCGCCGGGGACAACGCGCTTTGCTGCCGCGTCGGCCTGGGAGCTGCCGTGCTGGTGCTGCTGACCTCCTGGGCGGCACCCTGGGGCTCGCGCGCCAAGTCCCAGGGCCTCTGCGGCTGCAGGTGAAGCGCGACGGCTTCTGCGTTTCCCAGGTCGGGGAGCCCAAGTACTTCACCACCTCGGACCGCAGGAAAGGCCAGAGGTGCGAGGTGACCCTCTACGACGAGACGGAGCCGGCCTTCACGCTGATGTGGTAACGCCCGCCCCGCTGCCGCCCTGGGCGGTGGGGCTCGTCTCGGGGGTGATGGGGGGATGTTTAGAGAACAGACCTGGGTCTTGTGGATGGAGGGGGCGCCCCGGGGTCGCGTCAGAGGCCCCTCTGCCGGGGCCTGTGCTCTGTTCGCAGCACACGGCGGCTTGTTCCTTCCCACCGTCCACGGGACACGGCTTTCCTGGGCTCCTCGGGCAGCGCATGCCCAGGGCCCGCTCACGGGCCGATGGCAGAGAAGCCGGCGTGGTCACGGGCAGCTCTGAGGGCCGGGGCGGGGCTGCATCCCACGCCGCGGGCAGAACGCAGCCTGGGTGCCACAACAGCTCCTCATCTGGAAGGGGCCTTCGGCCAGGTCCCCTGGGAAGCATGTTGTCGTGGGGCCCCCTTAGTGGTCCGCCTTGAGCTCCCAATTCCCAGCAGACTGGGGTGGCTCAGGTGGGGTGAGAGAAAGCGTCTGGAGGCGGCGGGAGGGCGGCCACCCAGTGCGGGCAGGGGCTCCGGGGCGCGGCGGTGAGGCCCCGCGGAGGTGGGGGCCGGCACCCTGACTTGCGCCTAGACCAGGTGGGGCCCGTGAGCCCAGCCAGCAGGACACGCCTTGTTGTGAACGACGCGGGTCACTCCGGCCTCTTCTCATGGGTTTGCTTTCTCACCTCTTTGGAAAAAATGCAGCTGGGACAGTGAATCCATCCTGCTCGCGCAGCGCTGGACACCGCGGCAGACAGGTGCCACGCGCCGGTGGGCACGGTCAGCGCTTGTCATTTTCCCCTCCGCGGCATGACTTTAAACGGCTTTCTCCCCAACAGTAATCTTTGCCTCCGACGCCAGAATAAACTTTGACAGATTCCGGAACTGCATGGCGGCGGCTGTGACCTCGAAAACCATCATTACAACTGACCCGGGTAAGAGACTTCTTGAAACTTTTTTGTCCCTTTGGAAATGATAGTGTCCCATATTCCACTGCGTATTTAAGAATAAAAGTGCAGCTTGGATTTAATTTGAACTGAAAATGAAGGCAGCTTTACATGACTTGAAAAACTTGCCGTGAGCTCCACTTTGATAGCCTGAGGAATGTGAAAAATAATCCCTCATTTGAAAAGCATCATTCGCTGTAATGAGTTTTTGAAAACATCTGTGATGTTGGCTGGGTAACCTCCATCGCTGACTGGAAAACAAACCGTCCCTGACACTGGCGGAACACGGTGCTGCAGGCTGAGTGGGAACGCCGCGTCGCTGCTGGGAGGAAATTTCACAAGGAAACCAGGCGGCCGGGGGGTCGCCCTCACGCCCTGGAGGCCGCAGGGGCCAGGAACGTGGCCCTGCAGAGGGGCAGCCCCAGGCCTGGGGGGTGAGGGGTGGTCGCTGCCCTGGCCACGGAGAGCCCCTGTGTGGCGCCTTCACGGAGCCATTTCCTGCCTTAGCCGCTTGGAGGGCTTGAAAGAATCGCCTCGAGGAGGGACCCCGGCAGCCAGCCCATGGGTCTGCGTGGCCTGTCGGCCCTCGGGGCGGGGCGGGCCGCGGCTGTGCGGGCTGTGACAGGCACACGTGTGTCCACAGACGCAGCTGGCACCAGCGGGGGCCAGGCGACACACAGGCGCACACAGGGCTGCAGTGCGCGCGCTGGGAGACGGGGGGCGCAGATGAGCAGGGTCGGGCCCACTGTGCAGGGTGCAGCAAAGGCCAAGGCCTGGCCGGGGGCGGTGGAGGGAGGCTTTCAGAGCACCTTGAAGGGTTTTTTCCTAATTAGAAGCAAATGTCGGGCCTCCCTGGTGGCGCAGCGGTTAAGCGCTGCGCTGTGGAGCTGCCGGCAGCAGCGACGCGAGTTCGACGCCCGGCCGGGGAGAACCCCACATGGTGCGGCAGACCTCTCCTGCCTCGCCCGCTGCTCCCCTCAGCAGTGTGTTTCTGATCTGCCTGTTCTGCTCCCCGCTCTGGCTCTGGTGAACCCTCTCGCCGCCCCACGCCTCTGGCCTGTACCCCAGCTTGTATATATAAATAATAAAAAAAAGAAACAAATGCTTTTGAAACTGAGAAACACACGAGAGTAAAAAGGAAAGCAAAGACCTCCTAACCCCACTGCAAGTCATTGCTTTGGCACGCAGCCTTCTAATTTTTCGTGTTTTTTAGTTTAAAAAAGCTATGGTGCCACCAACTCCACAGGCCGCATTGAGGCTGTGGGCCTGAGCTGTGTGCGCCGGGCGGCGGCTGGGCAGCGTTCTCTTTATTGTGTTGTCTCCACTTCCTATCGTGAGAGTAATTTGGGGTCATTTGCAAGTTTTAAAGGTAATAAATTTGCTTTTTACTTAATTATTTTCAATTTAAGATATACCGGAAGCTAACATCCTCTTGAATTTTATAAGAAAAAATAAAGAAATGAATCCTCTGGGTGATGAAATGGACAGTTACTTGAAAGAATCTATGAACTGTAAGTAACCTTTAAATATTATTTGAATTTTTAAAAGCCAAAATTCGGTTTTTGTTTTATGTAGTTAAAGATATAATCACCTTACCTACAACTGCTATATCTCCACTTTTCAAACGGGAGTTTAAACTCTCGGAGGCTTAGCTCGCCTTTTGCTGACCTGGTGGCGCCGAGGGGCTTCCCTAGGAAAGTAGCTGGACCGGGCGTGGGCGCCACCTGTGGGGAGCCAGGGCGAGGCCCACCGGCCGGGGTGGGGGTGGGGGGGAGGCCAAAGTGGGGGCATCGCTGTCTGTGGCGTGCGAAGAACTGGGAGGGCCGGGGGCGCGCAGGCCCCGGGAGGCGAAGAGGCCCTGGAGGGACCCCGACTCAGCTCAGGAGAGTGACTTGAGCGGAGCATGAAACAAGCGAGCCTGCAAGTCACCCCCCGCTGCAGGGAACTGGCGTGGTTTTGTGGGGGTATTTGCTCTGCTTCCTTTCAGCAGCAACCACGGACAGCAGCCAATCTTAGTCATCTTTTTGCCTTTAAGAAAGAACAAGCTGGGAGTTGTACTGTTTATCAGAATTAAAGTAAAGGGGCTCGTGTTCCTTGGAAGCATGCTCGTAATTGTGGGGGGGCTCGTAACAGCCTCTCGGGAACTTCTGGGGAGCCAGCAGGGTGCCGGGGCTCTGCGTCCCGCCGGCTGGCCCGGCCCTGACTCGGCCTGCTCCAGCCGCAGCCTTCCCGGCCCGGGGGGTTCTTCCTGGTCAAAGAGCCTGTCGCCGTGCTCCCGGAAGCGTGCTGACTTCTTTTGGAAACTTTTATAATTTAATTTACCCAGAGAAAGCAATGAGCTGCTGTATCTTTTAAAATGTTCACTATTCCCATGGAAAACCTATAGGGTGAAATTAATATTTCAGGGTAAAACTATCATCACATTTTGAAAGCTTCTATTCTTAGTTAACATGGTAACGCACAATATTAAAAAGTCAGCGCGACGCAGACTGCAGCAGACAGCCCAGAAGCACGACGCTTTGGCCCCCATCTTCGGCTGTCCAGGGCGTGCAGGAGGCCGTGTGGGCTCGCAGCGAGGGACTGTCCCATGGGGGCAATGCCCAGAGCCAGCGGGCCAGGGGGCGCGCTCTTTCTGCTACCAGCTTTATTACTCAAGTAATGCTTGGACCGCTAAGCTAATCTAAGAGGAGGAAAGATAAAAATGACTAAGTGCTTACTGCTTTTAGCTCGGTAAACTTTCTTGAGTGAGCGTCTTTGCTGAAGCGTCGCACATGCAGAGGCAGAGCGCGGGAGCAGCAGCATGCGGTTACGCGCTCACCGACCGGGCCCCTCCCCGCAGCTGCCATCGCCAGGCCCAGCTCCACAGGGAGGGCCGCTGTCGGGTCTGACACCGGGGCCTGACCTGTCTGTGGCCATTGCTTGTCCGCTGCTGGCGTGGGCCCCACCGACAAGCACCGCCCCTTCCTGGAGTAGGCTGTGGGGCCAGCTGTCCCGTTAGAGTTTCCACTTTGTTTATCCCTGTGGCCCTGCCCTGCCCTGCCCCTGCGCCGCGCACCTCCGAGCAGCTCTGCTCCGTCGCCTGTGCACCTGTACGTGAACTTGCCAAGCCATTTTCCAGACTGTGCCAGTTTGCACTCACAGCAGCAGCCCCTGGAGTTCCAGCCGCTCCCTGAAGCACTGTCTGTGCCCTTGGTGTGCGAGGGGCCAAGCCCTTCTGGCATTTGATTGGCAGTTATCTGATGATAAATGAGGCCCGTTTATTGGCCATTTTTATATCCTTTTTGTGAAGCACCTTTTACGTCTCTTCTTTATTTTAAAAATTGAGTCAGTTGTGTTTTTCTGATTCTTATTTATTTTAAAGAATTCTTTAGGTCTCTGGATATGAGTCCTTGCCCCCCCACCCCCCAGTACTAATATCTCCTGGTCAGCGACTTGCTTTTTATTCTTTTAATGGTGCCCTCTGATGACCAGAATTTCTTCATTTTCCATCTTTTTGCCTTTTTTTTTGCTTTTATGTCCTTTTATTTATTTATTTATTTTTATTATTATTTTTTAAGATTTATTTTTTATTTATACATACAAGCTGGGGTACAGGCCAGAGGCGTGGGGCGGCGAGAGGGTTCACCAGAGACAGAGCGGGGAGCAGAACAGGCAGATCAGAAACACACTGCTGAGGGGAGCAGCGGGCGAGGCAGGAGAGGTCTGCCGTGCCATGTGGGGACTCTGCCGTGCCATGTGGGACTCTCCCCTGCCGGGCGTCGAACTCGCGTCGCCGCTGCCAACAGCTCCACAGCGCAGCGCTTAACCGCTGCGCCACCGGGAAGCCCTATGTCCTTTTATATAATTGGTCTTAAATAACAAATTTTCCTGTTACTTAAACCACGATGTTCTCCTTTGAACTTTGTAGGTTTTCTAGCCGGGTCTAGTCCTTTGGCGCTCTCAGGCTGCGTGCAGAACCATAACGACGCCTTTTTGTTTTAGTGACGACAATAGTTGATGTCTACACAGTGGAGGAGCTGAAGGCGAAAATCCCGAGGGACGGAGGAAGGGCCTCTCCCGTTTTCGGCATTCTGTACGCACACATCTCCACGCTGAGCCTGGACGGTGGGGTCTCAGAGGTAGTGCGGAACAGCTGGTAAGCGGCCAGGGTGCTTCTGTCACATTCACTCTCACAAGAAATCCAAGGAGCTAATAAATTGTCAGTTCTTAGTAATGAGTAGGTTGTGAGCTCTGTTAGAGTTAGAGCTGTCCTTTGACGTAGCAGCAGTTGATTTTTGAGGTAAATGTGGGAATAAATACCTATATTGAAGTTTCCATGATAAATTATATAGAGTCAAAGATTATAATTGCCTCTTAAAGCACAATTTAAGTGACTGCGTTGCTTAAAACGTAAAGATTTAATATTGGGAGAAACTCGACTGTGACGGCAAACCGTCGCCTTAGCACGCATTAGAAACCTCCGCTCTGGCGACCTGGGCAGGACCAGCTCAGCCTCCCGAAGGGCCTTCCCGCCTTGCCCAGTGGCAGGACAAGGACCTCGGCTGCCTGGCGGGAAGCCCTGAGGTGCGGCTCCCGGGGCTCCCGGGGCTGGAGCTAAGTCTCACCCCTGAGAACTACACAGAGCCCCTGGGGCGCGCCCCCGCCCCCAGTGGCAACATTTACGGACCTGCAGCTGCGCAGAGTGGGCGCAGGAAGGACGGCAGAGCCGAGGGACAGGCCATCCGGGCAGCAGCAGCAGCCTCCGGCCCAGGCCAGGAGGAAAGAGCCATCCCCGTGGGCTGCAGCGCCTGCCCCCCAGGAGCCCCTTGATCCTCCGAGCCCTCCCCGCCTCCAGGGGCGCCCTCCCGGGGCCCCTCTCCAAACCGCTGTTTCCAAGACCTGCTGGCACCTGCCGGCCCGTTGACAAGGCCAGCGTGAGCACTGGGGGCCCGCTGTGTCCCGGGCCTCGCCAGGGCGAAACCCGACCCGAGTCTCCAGAACTGCCGCGGGTTTTCCTCTCTTCCCTTTAAGCCCAAGCCCGCCTGCGCCTGCTGGCCGGGCCGGGTGACGCCGCTCTGCGGGGGCTGCGGTCACCTGCGGGGCCCGGGCGGTGACCGGCGCACCCCAGCACGGGGCGCCGCGGGGGCGGGCCGTGTACCTGGTTTCCGGGGAGCCCTCGGGCTGCCGAGGCGGCTCCCGGCGTCGGGCTGGCTGTCCTGCCGTCCCACCGGCCTGGTGCCCCGCGCGGCCTCTGAAGCCCTAACTGGCTCCGGCCCTCCCGGCTTCTCGCCCCCAGCTCCAGCTGCGGCCTCCGCGTCCAGGGAGCGGCCGGCGCCTGCGCAGCCTGCGGCAGAGACGCGCGCGCGCCCGTCCTCAGCTTCCACATGCTGGTGGCGCTCACGGACCACACGGGCACCCTCGCCTCCTGCAGCCTGGCGGGGAGCGTCGCCGAGGACACGCTGGGCTGCTCGGTAAGTGACCCGGGCCACGGCGCTCCGTAAAGGAGGTTGGACCCTGACGGACGCTGACCAGACAGCAGAGTGCGGGAGGGTCCGGCTCGGCCCAGCGCCCCCGCCCCGAGAACCGCGTCCGGCCAGTCGGGGTCGCGGATACCCGTGAGGGCGCGTGGCGGTGAAGGCGGGGCCAGCGGCCCGGTGAGCCCCGCGGGGGCGTGGGGGGCGGCGCCCACTTCCCGCGGGAGAGCCGAGCTGAGGCCGCGCGGGAGAAAATCCAGAGCAAGTCCGGTTTCACCCCGCGGTCCAGCAAGCTGTCTGCGCACACGCCAGACCCTGGAAATGTTTCCTTGATTTTTCTTATTAGGTAAATCAGTTTCTCGCAATGACGGATGAACAGAAAACAGCTCTAAAGTGGCAATTTCTTCTGGAAAGAAGCAAAATTTACTTAAAAGTTAGTGTATTTTACAGCTCTTTGCTGTTCTAGTGTTCAGGTGCTGGGACAGCCCGAGTGCGCGCCCGGGTCAGGGCTGCCGGCTCTCCACGCGGCTCCCAGGTGTGCCACGCAGGGGCAGCCGGAGGAGGCGGATCCCACAGGGCACCCCCGCCCCCCAGCCGCCAGGTGCTCGCACAGACGCCCGGCCCAGCCTCTCCGTGCGCTCCTGCAGCCCCAAGGGCCGCGCAGCTGCAGGCCGCAGACAGCACGGGAGCCGGGGCGCCCTTGCGTTGCAAGCGGGGGAAATGGAGCCAGAGCCCGCCCTCCAGGCTTTCCCGCGGGCCAGCGCTTCGGGGCTGGTTCGGGCGCTGAGCCAGCGGGTTTGCTGCTCTGGGCCCCAGCCAGCGGCTGCCTTGTCCTCCTGGAAGACCCCCCAAGGCGGGCAGGAGGCCCAGGGGCCCACAGGGGGTGGGGCAGCCGCTCTCGTCAACCGCGCCAGGCGGGGCGGGCCTGCCAAGGGAGGTGCTGGGGAGCCCCGTCTGCGCGGATGGGGTGACCTCACGGCCCTGTCCGTCCTCCGGCGGGTGCGCTGCCGCTCTGGCGGCGTCTGTCACGGCTGGTTTGTGCACGCTCGAGCCCCTTTTCCACACGTCGGACTTGTAATCCCGGCCTCCCGCAGAGAAGTGCCCTGAAAGCCCTCACAAATCCTCTGAAGCCGCCCTGGTGTCTCCGCCCACAGAGCCGCGACCGCGCCGCGGAGCCCTGTGCGGGGCGCAGTGTCTGTGGGGCTCTGACCGCTCTCTTCTCCCTGCAGCTCTTCCTGTCCAGCCGCGCGCGGGGCGGGCTGCGCGCCACCGTGCTCTCCTGCCGGCGTGCCGACCCCCTGGAGGCCAGCGGGCGCCTGTCCGCAGGGGAGCGCCCCCTCGCGCCCCGGGGAAGGGCGGGGCCTCAGCTGCTGAGTGACCAGGCTGTGGGGCAGGTGACCCAAGCGCAGCAGGCGTGTCTCTGAGTCACTCGGCGGCTGGCGCCTCCGAGCCCCGGCCCAGCCCGCTGGGGGTGCCGCCCGGTGAATAAACAGGCTGCCTCCCTCGCACTCCCAAACGGCTCCTCTCCTTAAGCCCTCGCTTCTCGGCCTCGCTGGGACCCGGGCCAGGGCCTGCAGAGCGGCGGGCCGGGGTGGCAGCAGCCGGGCCGCCTTCCGGGGCTGGCGGGCGGGACGGGTGTGCTCCCGGCCTTCCCACGGGCCTGTGGCGGCCTGCCCCTCGCTGGGCTCCTGGCTGTGAGTCACCTGGAAGGGGACGGGTTCAAACGCACCCGAGTCTCGGCACTGAAAGGGAGGCCAGAGGCCCCACTCGGCCGTGGAGGCGCGGAGCAGCGCGGAGCCGCCGGCCTGAGCCCCAGGTGCTCGCTGCGTCTGCGCCCCGGCCCGCGGGGCAAGCGGTGAGTACGTGAAACAGCGCCACGGTGGCCTTGGGGTTCCCATCTGCTGCTGAGTCTGCTGGCTCACGGGGGACCCCTAGTGGGCCCCGCTTGTGGGGATAACTGGCCAGGAAGGCCCTGGCCAGGGTGCCCAGTGACGCCCCGGGGGCAGCGGGGGTCAGGCAAGGTGAACGGGGGGGTGGGCAGTGGCAGGGGGAGGGTGCCGGGACCAGGCGGGAGGCCGGCTGCCCGCCAGGTGGCGAGTCGGGAGCTGTGGGCGGGCCCTGGAGTCTGGGCTGTGCCGCAGGCCCCGAGTGCCACAGCCCGGTCTGAGGGTGCCAGAGCCCACGGCCCGGCCTGGTCCCCGCCACAGCGGGTGCTGGGCGGCAGGGCTGGTCGGTGGGCGCCGACCCGGGGCTGCCCTGGCATCTGCCCAGGGACCTGCGGGGCGAGGGGTGGACCGAGGGGCTGACCACACGCTGCCAACGTCTGGTCGCAGTTCCGAGATGGAGCCAAGGGGCTGGCGCGCACCTGGCACTGGCCGCGGCTTGGCCTGGACGCGGCTCCCCAGGCACGGCCCTCCCGGTGCCTCCTCCTGCTCGGGCTGCAGGCACTGTGGGCCCGAGATTCCCCCAGGGCCGCGGCCGCTGCCGGGGTGGAGCCACGCACCCGCCCACCGCGACTGCCCCAGGGGCTCCGGGCTGGACGCAAGTGTTGGAATGCAGGTTTTTTTTAAAGATTTATTTTTGGATATAAGCCGGGGTGCAGGCCAGAAGTGTGGGGCAGTGGACGCCCCAGAGACAGAGTGGGGAGCAGAACAGGCGGATCCAATGAAATCCACAGCTGAGGGGGCAGCGGGGAGACAGGAGGGTCTGCTGCGCCCTGTGGGGAGCTCCGCGGCCGGGGATCGAACGCACACCGCGGCCGCAGCCAGCTCCACAGCACTGCGCTTAACCTGCTGCGCCACCAGGGAGCCCCAAAATGTACTTTTGCTCTAAAAATATTTTTATTATAAATTTTTACCTGTTGGGTCATCATGGAAAAGCTAGAAAATACTTGGTACAAGCCAAAGGGAACCAGCAGCACGCGTGCCCCGTTTTCCGGGCCGGTGGCCCAACCCTCGTCCTCGCGCGGCTTTGCACTTCTCTGTGGCTGGACAGACACGGCCCAGCGTGGCCAGCTTGGACAGGGCCGTGCCCGGGAGCACCGCCTGGGGCGCGGGGTGCCGGCTCGTGGGCCCCCAGGCCTCTGCTCACACCTCAGCTGGCGCCCGAGGCGGCTCACCTGGTGGCCTGTGTGCCCCACGGCCCGGCCCTGCCACCCCGCTCCTGAGCTGGGGAACCACTGCTTGTGCTCCGGGCCCCAGACTTGGGGCCTCTGCAGCTCCTGAAATACCGGCGGGGCCGGCAGAGACAGGTCCGCGCGTGAGAAGCAGCCGGCCGGCCCCAGAAGCGCCTGAAGAGCAGCCGCACACCCCAGTGAGAGCCTTTGGCTTCTCTGGGCAGTGAGAGCTGGGTGGGGTCGCTGGGCTTGCCTGACCACACCCTCTGGGCCGTGGAGAAGGGAACCTGATTGAACGGGCGCGACCCCTCACGGTGCTGCCCTGGCCTCTCGCGTCCTGCCCCGGGCCAGGGCTTCCGGTCTGGTGTCAGCAGAGCCGGCCTCGGGGCCAGACTTGCTGACCGCCGGCTCCCGGCCCTCTGCATGAAGGGACCGGCCCCACAGCTCAAGGAGGGCACCCGGGTACCCGGCCGGGTGGTCAGCGTGTGAGCCCCGTTGCTGAGGGTCAGGCCCCCTGTCAGGGGCCAGCGGCGCCTTCTGTTCACACCAGCAGAAACTCCACCTGAGCCCGAGACCCCTCGGCGCCTGTACTGCGGGGGTCAGCAGCAGCACCGCAGACCGAAGGTCTCGAGGAAGTGCCCTCCAGGGAGGAAAACGCCCGCTCAGGCCACACGAAAGACAGCGCGTTTATTTTCAGGACAAGGTTCAAGATCACCTCCCACACGGCGCCTACAGGCCAGGGCGCGCCCAGGGCACGGGGGGCCACTCACACCCCTCCAGACCATCAGGTCACCGTCTGGGGATCCCCGATTGGGAAAAGGCTCTCAGCGTCCTCTGCGGATGCTGAGTCGTGAGCTGCAGACCCCAGAACGACCCACTGATAAGCCCCAGACCCAGAGCAGGTTAGGAAGGTCGGTGTGGACCCTGGTCCCATAAATCCTCCTTGAGAAGCGTCACACACTTGGCTCCGCCCGTTCTCAAAGACACTTCTCTGCTCTCCTTCCACTTCCCGCCACGCTTCCCTTGGGGGTCCACCTGCCGTGGGTCGCTGGGCCCAGTCACCCCATCGAGCCATGAACCCGGTTTCACCACGGCAAGCTCAGTAGTCCGGCCTCTCCACCTTAAACCTCATTGTGACCACGCCGTCGATGCCGGCCTGGAGCTCGTCGTTCTCTTGAACCGGCCCGACTCCCTTGGGCGTCCCGGTCAGGATAATGTCTCCTTCTTCCAAGGTCATTATCTTGGAAACGTAGCTGATGATGTCGGGGATGCGGAAGATCATGGCCGACGTGTGTCCCTCCTGCCGCAGCTCACCGTTGACCTTGAGCCAGAGCCTGAGGCTGTGCGGGTCGGGGACCCTCTCCTTGGGCACGAAGGCGCTGACGGGGCAGGAGGCCGTGAAGCCCTTGGCCAGGGTCCAGGGCAGTCCCTTCTTCTTGCACTCGTCCTGCACGTCCCTGGCGGTCATGTCCAGGCACAGCGCGTAGCCGGCCACGCAGTCCATGGCGGCGTCGGGGGGCACCGCGCGGGCGCGCCGGCCCAGCAGCACGCCCAGCTCGAGCTCGTGGTGCAGCAGGCGGCTGTGCGGCGGCAGGAGCACCGGCGAGCCCTCGGGCGCGTAGGCGCTGGACGGCTTCAGGAAGAGCAGCGGCTCGCCCGGCAGGGCGCTGCGCATCTCCGCGGCGTGGTCGGCGTAGTTCCTGCCCACGCACACGATGTTCTTGCCCCACTCCCAGAAGCGGGACATCGGCCGGGGGGCCGCCATGCTTGCGCCGTCGCCCTTGGCGGCGCGAGGGCTCTCGGGGCTGGCCGTCTACGGGCGCCGAACGGGGCCACCAGCCTCGCGCGGGCGCTGCGCTTCGCGGTCCGCCGGGTGCCGGAGCGCGCGGCGCGGGATTGGCCGCGGGAGCGGCGGGGCGGGGCGGGGCGGGGCACGCCGATTGGCCGGCGGCGGGGCGGGGGCGCGCAGGGGACGCCGATTGGCCTGCGGTAGGACGAGGGGAGCGCAGGGGGTGCCGATTGGCCGGAGGCGGGGCGGGGGCGCCGATTGGC